>JAQFYB010000592.1:0-49038 GCA_034694085.1 Pogonognathellus longicornis
ATCACGGACTCGTGAATTTTTTGCCATAAATGAGCTCGGAAAATCTGAATCAAGGATATTTTCAATGTGGGAATTTTTCCGTGCATAAATATTCCCGTCAAATCCAGTTGTACTTGAAAGCCGACATATACGTTTGCTCGATTGATTGTTGGGGACCACCACAAAGTGAATCTTCTGTTTGGAATCTGATTCAAACCAGATCTTTGGGCATTGGTTAACTTTTTGTATTTCATCGACTCTTCGAATCCTGATGCTTTTTCCCAGAACAAACCTTCCCATGTGGGAAAGTATGTTCCCTTGAAGAGTGTGTGTTCCAAGATTCCTTCAACTCCACCCAAGGCTTGGATCATATCAGTACGATAATTGTTCAAGTTCCATAATTTGCCGTCGTGCCTTTGATGTGTCCACCAAAACGGATTTTGCTTCAAAACTTGATACTGCTTGAATTCTGTTCGCACTCTCCATCCTTTGTCATAAGCCAATGTGTGTCTGTCCTTTTGGAATAAAGTGTTCACGCGAGGAATTCCACGATCCCAGCTGTCTTCCAAGTCCTCCAAAGTCAGTCGACGATTTTGAGCACTTGCTTCTTGCCTTTTCAAAGCATACTCCGCCCAAACTCGCTGTGAGTCTATAAATTCGGCCTCCCATGGTTGAATGTACCTGAAATTGAAAACAACAACAAATAAATTATATTATTCTCAAGGAAGTTTGATAACAACAAAATGAAAAACTTTTTACAACATTACAACAATTGCACCTGTATAAATTGGGAATCAGTTGATCTTCGTCATGACTCATGCCAGAACGGAAATGAGTGATACCAATGTCAGTTTGTTTGCTCCATCGTAAATCAGATTGTGGTATTAATACGTGACCCATGGACAACATTCCCAATCCTCCCAACTCTTTTGGTGTGTAGAAAACGACAGGTGGAAATCTTGAAGGCATTTTTGAATTCAAACCAATTTTAATACGGGTTTGGATTTTATTTTCACATTTAACCAGCAAATCTAACAGTTCTTGGGTGTTCACAACAGCTTCTCTGAAGTACGTCATAAGACCAATCAACGCAGTATTCCACTTGTTAACAATTTTCGTAAAAGTTGTGGAGCCGGACGCCATAAGGATTTGTCGGACTCGGTTATGGAACCGACTCATAGACTCGTCATCAACCCTTAGAAAACACTGTGCAGTTCTTTCTTTTGTTATTTCATTCTGCAAATTCCAGACTCCGTCTCGATGAGTGAACTCTTCATGCGTTGTCCTGCACTTTGGTAAAATACGGCATTCGAAACCACACATGTTGAACAACAAGTTTGGATTATCCTGCAAAACAAAAAAAAATAAACAAATCAAATCAAATAGACAAAGAATAATATGTGCTCATGTTTTACAGTAAACATTAAATACAAAAGTATTATTGACCTTGGAGTAGACGCTAACAAAGCTATTTTCCCAATCAACTGTCGTGACCGACCTAGGAAGACGATTTTTGATATCCCAAAACACAGCTCGGCCCAAATTTACGTCGTGTTTCATAAGTCGCATACGTGCATCTCTAGGCCAGCACTTCTTATTGTTGTATCCAACGATGTTTTCATTGTTTGGATCAGGATGCTCGGTTAAATATCGCTGAATTAAATCTCGAGCTTCATCAGCTGAGAATCGAAGAAGGATATGAACTCTGTCGATGTAACGCGTGTACAATCTAATTGGGTGGGCAGATTCCGTCATTACATCCTGGAAAGTAGCGAAATCGTTGGGCATTTGAGGAGGCCCGGCCATTTCAGCAGATCGCTGAAGACCCAACACCAACAAATCCAACACTAGTCCATAATACTGAAATGAAGAACATTAAGACCCCAATTAAACTTACAGTGAATTAATTGATTTGTGGAAAATAATTTAATTGAAAAGAACTTAATTAAAAATTATGTACTAGTGTAACTTTGTACCTGGACGATGAACGAAGCAAACTGAAGACCCCTAATTATACCGTAACTGTTGGTGTGATTCATGTCTTTGTAATTAATGACGACGTTATTCTTTGCGGTCATGTAATCAGCAATATTATGATCAACTATCAAACGAAGCAATCGATTCAAAAGAGTCAAATCCATTTTCTCATAGATCTTTTCGTATTGTGACTCCAGTAATACATTGCATTCGCCTTCGGATGTTTCCCAGATGTCTTGCAAATTATTGATTCCTTGACAAAACTTGTACAAAAGGAGAGGAGGCGGTTCTGAGTCGGCTGGTTTAACCCACGGAGGAAACAATCTACGTTTGTCCGCCTCATACCACAAATACTGATCTAAATATGCATCCGTGATCTTTTCTAATGGTTCTACATCGTAAACAGGTATTAAGTGAGAATACAAGTCCATAAATTCGATCCCGACTTCTTTAAATGCTCGCTGTGTTAGCAAATGACGCTTGATACGGGACAAGGCTTCGTGAGGATTATCATAGGCCTGTTCAATTAGACCCAGTTCTTCTCGCTGACTTTGATTAAGCCTTGACTTGACGCTAATAATAAGAATAAATATTTTATGATTGCTATTTTATTTAATAAAATCCTTTTACGCTTATGGATATTTTGTATAAAACACAATTTTTGTACCTGTACGCTTCTTTCAACCTCTCAAGAGCCAAAATAAGCAATTTAGTGTCATGTTTGTAAGAAAGGGGAGGGAAGGGAATGGGAGAAAATCTCCGGGATTCCAACCAATGGACAGTTGTCGTGTAAATTGCAATTGCTTCTTCTGGTGAAATGTATGGACCATCTTTCAAATAATTATGCTGTCGCTCTTGTTCAGCCTGTAAATGGAATAAAATGCATATTAAATATAACCCAAATAATGATGCTGGAGAAAACCCAATTTTAATTATGATTTTTAAATAAATTATGAACCTTCAAATAAAGTCGAGTGAGACGTCCAAGATTTTTCTTGCACACCGTTTTATCCACAGTTGCACCACGTCGGATACGTTCTCTGTTGTAATGAGCTGTATTAGTCCACCAATCAGACTTCATTTTAACAAATCTCAATATCATATTTTCTACCGGTGTTGGTAAACCTGGCACTTTCCATGGAATATTAGCTTTCCAGCACCTCCAAGCTTCAGACAAATGCTATAATAAAAGTGCATAGGTATACCCTTTTCTTTATAATATTGAAAATTATTAATTTGACTATCGAACTGACTGTGATTATTTCATATGTGTACCTGAAGGATGGTTTTTGCTTTATTGGCTTTTATTCCCTCTGGCATCATATCTACAATGTCGTGCATGACTGATGCACGAAGTTCCAAGTCAAAATGACTTTCAACTCTCTGCTTCGTAACAGTTTTAGCAACTCCTTTCGAGTGTCTTCCTTCGAACTGCCTGGAGAGTAAATTACCTAACCATCTCTCAAGTAGGGGAGTAATTCCTCTCATGAAGAAAAGCCAAACTCTCCAACCTGGCGCCCAAAATCCGCACCCAGGACCTTTTCCCACGGGTCCCTGCATTTACACAAAAAATTAGCTTTCAATTTTAATCAATCTAAACTTTTCAGTAAAGTACGGAAGTAAATCAATTTTCACTCACTGTGTTGAATCTGTAGTAAATAATGTGCTTCAAATCTTTACACATTCTGATTTGCCTCATTAGCTTATACTTGTAACGGTACATTCCTGTGAGCTGTCCAACATGTGCAAAAATGTATTGCATTCCATCGGCGAGTTGAAAAGCGTCTACATTGTTCAGTCTGTACTGCACATGAGAGTCGACGATTAGTTTAGTCAACCGCAAGATTTCACGACACAAATGGAAGGCATTTCCGAAACGAGACTTCTTTCTCTCTTTCGTCGTTAAAGTTTTTACTGGTTTCAAATTAAAGTTATAATCCAAATGCAAGTAATTCAGATTCTTTCGATGAATCAAAAGATTCAACATGTTGTACCCTTGTCGGCATACCTATTCAAAATAAATACTTCATTAATTCAAATGGCGTATGGTATGGTAGCCATTAAAAAATACAACAATGTTTATTGTTTGTATTATCAGCTATGTAGAATTTTTACCTGCAAACCAGCCTCGACCCAATCCAGTGTTGTGCATTGAAAGAACTTGGTTGCTTTAAACGATCTAAACAAATATCGTTTCTTTTGTGGTTTTGGTGGTTTATGTTTCAATGCATTTAAAACATAGTATTTAAGAAGTTTTTGGTAAGACACGCGAACTTTCACAGGTTGACCAGGGGGACAATGTTCCTAGATGAAAAATGTCACTGTAGAAATCGTCAAAATGGCTCCTCTATTTAGGAAAATATATTACCTTGTACCAAGTTTTGACCAAAGGAACATCTAAAGCTCGACGAGTTCTACCAGATCTCATGTTGTACGGACGTGGAGCCCATAGTAATGCTATTCCGTTCGCCGTGTTGTCAGTGTACATTGGAAGGGAATTTAGAAGTGGTTCTACTTCTTCCAGTTCAAATTCGTCATCTTCCCCAAATGTCTCCTCAAGAGCCTAAATATCAAAATAGTCATGATTATTAATTTGCTACCAACTATACATCCACAGAATAGCTGTAAATGTGAGGTGTAGTACATAATCTATTTTTTGTGCATACCTTTACTGCGTGACGATGAGAAATAGGATTAATTAGAGGATCAAAGTAAAATGCAGGAAGATCGGGATCTTCGGTTTTAATAAACACTACATTTGGAGTGTGATACCTGAAATTAATTCAATATGAGCTAATGATAAAAATTATAGATTTAATATACAATATAATTTTTGTAAAGATTGACAGTTTTTCTAATAAAAATCATACACATTTAAATTTTGGATTGCTTACCACGAAAGGTGAACGTAACTGGGCATATTGTTGTACAAAAAGGGAAACGCAATGCGGTATTCAGTTCTAATTGGTTGCCTAATTATGATTTTGTTGATATCATTGAACTCATTCCAATCTTCGTCCCTGCAACATGTAAATAAATGTTTAGAATAAATCATAAATTAAAATAAATATTTTAAGTATATCTCCTGTATATAATATGAAATGTAATAGTTAGCAATTACATTTGACTCGAGTCCTTAATGAGAGGTTCGAACTTGGGTCCTCCTGGAATGGCCATGTTCAACGCTTTCGCTGTGAAGAATGATTTTAGGTCAAACAAGTAAAAATAATTTTCATCGACCAAATCTGTTAACAGTTGGTTAGCAAGCCTGTATAAAGTTGCCATTTGGGGAAGTTCCAAATGCCAAGTTTTGTAGGAAGGCCCATTTACAAATCTGGAGTCAGAAAGAGGTTTATAGTCATAAAACCAATCTACCACAGATGTATCTTCATCAGAGTCCAAGTCAATTTGAATTGCTTCCAAAGGTTCGACATCAAGGACGTTATCTGCGTAGTCAAGAGGAGGCTCCTCATCGTCAAAAGGTGGAAATCGCATTCTTTTAAAATGACGACGGTCACGCTTCTCTCGACGCATCATAATCCACATCGTGCTGCAAAATAATAGTCATCACAATAAAACATGTTTAAAAACAACAATAAAACTGATTTTAAGGTTAAAATATTTAAAGGTAGTATGCAGCAAGTTCCTTATTAAAAATGGCTCAATTTTTTACATACCCCCACTGTGCAACGTAGACGGGCTCAATAACCCACGGTATTTCATTGACAAATGTGATAGCCCCAGTAATATGATACAGCACTTTGACATCTCTGATTTGCTCCCATGGCATAGGCATATTTTCCAACAGTTTAAGCACAGCATGTGGCATATACTTCAATGCTCCTAAATAAACTCTTTTATCGTGACGATATTTCCTAGAACTCATATCTCCATGATCACGAATGATTTTCCGAACATGTTCTGGTGGCATGTCTTCCTTTTGAGGATCAACAAAACCAAATTTTCTCTTTTCAGCATAACGCTTTGTCTGAAGCTGTTGCCACTTCAATGCTGCAAAAAACCACAAAAATATAAATATTTTCAATCCAACTACATCACCTCACAATCACAAAAATATTAAAATACATTTCCTATAAAAATAAATATAGCTTGATTGCACCTTTTTCTTGTTTTTGCTCTTCTGTAAGATATCCTTCGTCATCTTGAGTTCCAGGTGCTGATAGTGGTTGACCCGGTGGACCAACCATTTGAATGCTTTGCCCCATTTGCTGATGGTGTTGATACTGATGGAGTGCCTAAAAATTCCAAACAAACAACACCAATATAAACAACTTTTGGTTCACTTTATTTTGTATCTAAATGTTGAATGTATTTTAAATATAAGAGAATAACAATGTTTACATTTGGTTTGATATTATATTCAATATTAAATATCAAAATGTGACTTCTAGGAATTAAAAATATCACAATTAACAAAATATTAAAAAATCAAAAACCTGAGCATGGGCTGCTGCTATTTGTTGAGCTTGTTGAGCCATCATCCACGGCGGAGGGGGCATCCCGCCGATCATAAACGGCGGAATCGACATGGTACTATGTCCGCAATAGGCGGAATGTCACGAACTATTTCAAATCGTCCACAATCAACAATGCAAAACTTTACCCCCAAAGCTAGATGTTTTTGACGCCGATAAACTGACACAATTTTTTAAGCCGCTCTTCGGCAGAATCTATTCTTCTGTCTTCTGCGTTCTTCGTCCGGGCAGGCTTCGTTCTACGAAGCAGTTCGTATTCCAGCGGACAAAACAACAAGAGTTCCAGATATCATTTCTTCCTTCCAGCCCACAGCGCTCACTCTCTCGTAAAATCTTCCTGGCCCTTTTACACCATTTCGTTGTATAAAAATGTAGAGAGCGCGGTGTGTACAAACGGGTAATTGCATGCAATATTTATCACCAGTCTCTCGTCTCGTGTCTCGCGTGTATGCAAAGCTCAATGTTGAAAATGGTTTTTGTTTATTTGCTGCAACTAAGTGAGACAACTTTGTCAAGTCAAGTTCAAGTTCAAACGAATAATAATAATAATCTCTTCTATTACGCAAAAAGTGAGACAGAGACATCCTAAACTGTGGTGATTAAAGTACAAGAGGCGTGAATGTATTCATTAAGTATCTTGAGAAATACTGAGATGATAGTCGTATTAATTATATGATGGTAACGACGACAATTTATTTATGTATTGCGCACCAATTATTATAATCAATTATTTACATTTTTGTTCTAGACTTTTTATTATGTGCTGTTATAATTATTTTTATTTTTATTGGGTTATCGTTTTGAATGTTGAACATAGAAATCCTGAACAGTTAGATTTTTTATAATCTTCGTTACAATGCAGAATTTTTCCCCTGATAATTGTTTGGTGGAAGTAAATGCTATGAAAGAAACATGTTCATTGATTGTATTAGAAGTATAAATACTTTAGACATTGCTGCTTAATTATTATACTTAACGAAAAGATGCTATGGAAAAATGTAACAATTATATAAAGGCTGGAGAAGGATGTGCAGAAAGAAATTCATGTCATAATTAATTTCCTAGCTATTTAGTTGTATGTGTCAAATGTCAATTCATTTTTATTCAAAATCCTTTTATATCCTACTTTAATGAGCAATATAGCAATATTGGCAAATAAAAATCCAGGCTTAAAAACTATATCCAGAAATGTATACCTACTCATGAATATACACGCTAATCAAGGTTCCCTTATCACAATACACGAGGAATTGCAAATTATTAAATTGATACACAATACGATGCGCATGTAAAATAATCTCTTATATAGATAGATACAGATTTAATTAACTTAATCTCGAAACTTTATATGTCACCTAAGGTGGAAGATGATTAAAACGTATTAAAATATGGAAATTAAATCACTTTTTTGTATAAACGGAAGAATGAAAATAAATTAAATAACTCCATAAAAGGAAACATGAAATTTTATAACTTCTACTATTTATAAATAAATATTATAAACTAAAAATACTTGAACTCATTGTATGTAATGCTATTAATTATAACCATCAGTTCACAATGGAAGTTTTACTACGCGTTGTTACTGATTGTGAATGAATGAATGTAAGACTAGATGTTTATCACCGTATCATTTTTCTCTTTTTCCAGCTTCTTCCATGTTTCTATAAGAAATATTAGGCGCTGTCACATTCCTGGAAATGTCCACATTTGTGTGTGCTTATTATTGCAAACTTTCATAAAGCAAATCATGCAACATGTACAGCGTGTGATGGCAGATTTCCATTCATTCGTAACAAGTGTCTTTTCCATCTCAGAGGACAATGCCACAGTATGTATGTATCCCATCCATATTCCTTGTATTAATAATTATAGGTTCACAACAATAATATAATATGATACCCTGTGATGGTTATTGTCTACTGATATGTGACAGATACATAAATAAACTGCATACAGCAATGCAATGGGACTTTATTACATCGAGACGAGCGACATGGATACACCTGATGTCTCTTTACTCTTTACTATAACGTAGTACGTGATTTTACTACTTTTACTATTAATGCATGTTTATGAAACCTAAGCTTTTCGGAGAGATTAGAAATGATATTATGCCTGTGGTGTTTGTGTAAGTATAAATACCTATAGGTTGTACCTAGATTATACATAATGGCAGAATTGGATGATTGCTTCGTATCTACTGTATATACCTAACCTAGTGCTATTAGCATTGACCAATGGTTCTTTCTTGATATAATTATTATACGAACGATCCTTAAGGTCACATAATAATGACTCATTATTAGTTAGTCATGGTATAATCTTCTTGTTTTGCTTTATTGACTTTTAGTAATATCAATTTTAGTGACATTGAACTGCAAGGTTGGGTTAAATACCAATTTAAAACCTAAGCACTTTGGTATAGTGAGAGAATTAAGTACATGAGTTGTTTTCTTCAATCTACTAAAATATCCTTCTGAGATGCATGGCGATTGATTCATCTACAGCGTGGCTATACCACATCAATTATGTTAATATTATTTCCATAGTCGAGTTCATTCCAATCATTATTGTAAGCTGTACAGCATACATATGCAGCATAGTATGTACCTACATGTATTCAAGTCAAAGTCACACAGACATTAAATAAATAAAAAATGATAAATGACTTGTTGCCGTATTCTTGAGATTTAAGTAGAAAAAATCAAAGAAAAAACTTGAATTGATTTGACATTAAATTTGTTTATGAACAAAATGGCAGATTACATTGCAATATACAATATAAAATGAATAAAACCACAATGCATAAATATTTACTAAATTGTATTATGATGGATTCGATGGCATTTTATTTATGACAAGTAGAATGTAAATTCCTTGTTTTCAATACCTGTTTATTATTATCACACTGCCATAAAATAGAATATTTGACACTCCAAAATATTGGAAACAAGGAATACTCCTTTGATATAATGAAATATAGGGTAGGTTTAACCAGCTCTGAAATAGACTTTCGCAGTCCTTAAAGGGTTACATACCAAAAACAAACAATTTCAGCTACTACAAAATGCTGTCAACTTTACTAGGATTAGTGATGGTGGCTTTATAATGCCTTTTACTTGTTTTCGTAAAGACAAAAACAATGTCCAATATAAGAACAGTAATTATTCACAATGATATACACTTGTTTTTGTACTCTGAGACAGTTCAAAATAGGATTGTCGCATTTCATTTTTGTTTTCCATAAAGCTTTTACCACTTTTCAAGAATCTATTAGTATGACAGGTTCCATTTTATTATTATTCATCGTCTCTTGTGTACTCAAAACCATTATTCATCATGGTCCATGCACCACAACACAACTTACATGACATATCCACTTGAAAGCCCTGACTCAATTTAAGTCGGCCATAATAATATTCTTAGTGTTAGTAGTTCTAGTTGCCATTATAGAAAATAGAATGTTATGCCTCTAGTAAAATTGTACTTTGTACATTTTAAGTGTCTGCTTTTCGTGCACGTTGCTGGGACTTCTGAGTCAAAATGCCATTCTGCTCCTTTACGGAACAATAATAGTTTTTGTTAACTAAAATCAAGGTAACGAAACAAGAGGCAAAAATATTCAGGTAGCTTTGTTTGGTGCAAGTCTCTGTATAAAAACAAGTGAAATGCCTATTTGTTGGTTTCTTAATAGGCCTTCTCATTTTCATAGTCAAGGCACATTGTTACTCAACATGGTGTATAATAGTTAATCTTTATAACACAAAAATAAATGCTGTTTTGTTTACACGCTATTCTATAAGTCTAATAACACTTCTGAGCTCATTGGACAAGAATGAACTATATTTTGAGTATCATTAAATCTTATATATTTAAAACAGCGTACCACGAGGCAAAATACCATAAACTGTGCCAAATTAATTATTTAGTGTGCATCAATACCCATGTACCATCCACCACCATAAGGTAGATTGCACCTACCCAGACAACCTACAAAAGAATAAATTCCATGAATTGCTAAATTACATTTCAATTAGGATCGCATGACATTCGGTATAATAATTTAGAGAAATCTGATTTCAGCAAAGTAAATATAAAAGTGGAAACCTATGTTAACTAATAATAAGTCTGTCATAGTCATAGCTAATACAATATGCAATAAATCTACATTGCAATAACATCATTGAACAAAGTTACAGGAATAAATAGTGAAGACATAAACGGCGTTATAAATATAACAAGTTATAGCTAGGTACATAGAGTAAGTACACAAGTACTACTTGTAAACGAGTGATACCTCTACATAATTATGATAATCTTTACATTGCTGAACAGCCTATACCGAGGATGCAGTATAAATTTACACACAATTAAATAAAATACATTTATGATGAATAATTAGTAGCATGCATATAACAAGGAATGGTATACACTTGAATGTTATTCAAAGACCTTTGTGAACAGATCAATTTGTATGGTTTAGCACTACAGTGGAAGTTTGAGTGTGTATGTATGGATCGAGTATTATTCATCTGCTTATAAATGTTAGAGATCCGCAGCTGCCGCTTATCTGAATCTGTATATTTTATACTGTGTGTATGTAGTATGTGTATATGTGTGCAGTGCATATGAGTGCAATGAAAATGGATGTGTACAACGACTTTGTGGTGGTACCTACTAATACCTCTTCTACTTCTATAGAGGATACCCATGGGATGTTCTGTCAACTCAAGTTTATAGGATCATTGATCTTCGATGTTGGCGAATATTATAAGCTCATTGTAGAAGTAGAAGCTTCATAGAGCAAACTCGAAATGATAAATCAGCAGCTGTCATTCCTTGATACGAGCCAGTTGCTAAAGTAGTCCTCCTTGGGACAAACTTTATGGAGTATGGACATACTGCCACGAATTAGCTACATTTCAAAGTATACCCAATATTGGTAATATATTAGTATTCCAATATTATATAAATGTATTATACAATATTATATTATTACCTTTTACATTTATTTATTGCAGGCACATCCTGTATAGTACAACCATGCATGTGCATTTGCTACATTTTCATTCCTTAATAATTCTCAAACAAATCCAAATAAAGAAAGAAAAAGTAGTCCGGAGCATTTATGCTTAATTTCACAAAGGAAACTGTTTCAAACAAAGGAATTTTATTTCCATCGTATGTTTTACATAATATGTTTTGAAAGTTTTATCAATGTCATTATCAATGGCGATTAAACACAGCTTAGCTATATTATATGCAAGTAGGTAACTGTGTAGTAAAATACTGATCAAAGGCTTGATAAGTGTACAAAGTGATAATAAATTCGGTTATTTTTGTTTGAAATGCAATTTTCAGTACGTGAATTGTGTACAAGAGTATTAGAGTGCTCAAAGTTCAAAGAGCAATGCGTGGTCGGACGATAATTCGTGGTGCAGATAAAGCTTCCTCGTGTTTCTGCATGTGTATGGCTGTGTGTAAATGACTGTAGGTAGGTGCTCATAATAAATATGAAAAACCACATTGCTACTGACTCTGCAGTACATGAACATTTCTAAAAGCACATGTACATTTTGTACAGGGACTAACCAATACAAGACATACACTACGTAATCAGGTAACAGGGTTAACCACAGGTAGACATTGGTATTGGCAAAATTGGTGTGTATTGGCATATAGATTTATACATACTCCCTTTAATATGTTTTATTATTTGTACTTTAGAGCTCACTTGTTCATTAGTAACTGCTTGCACTCTCATAACGACCGAACGACAAGAGTGACACAGCTATTCCATTAACAAACACCAACTTGTATACCGTTGCATAATTATTATTGAATTAAAAACGAACGTTGGTGTAGGTGTTGGTTTAAATGTACGACTATTTATTACCAACAGTAAAAGTAAGTTATTGATAAGTGATGCAAGCACAGTGCCTATCATAGCTGCAGATAAAATTCAAAACGATCAATCCATACTTCTTTACTAGATACATTGCTGATATTATATTGTATGTATGCATCGAATGATGAAGTGTTTATTGAATACAATACTATACTTAATGTGCAATGAAGTTAAATACAAGAATATATGCATTGCATAATGATAATATTCCTGCATGCATTGGATTTTATTCTACCCTAATTATTTATTTGTTAATGTTCTTTACCTGAATATACCTCTGCTAAGTCTGCTATAATATTCTCAACAAAGTCAGTCCTATAAATACATACTATTGTAATCATGACATGACGGCTTTAATGTCCACGTTACCTTATATTTTCCTGTAGTTCAGCTTGTGATATATTATGAAACTACATATTCGTATGAGCTAATTTTATTGAGGGAAAAAGAATCCCTACTAATAATATAACAAGAGTAGTGCCGAGGTACTTAGTTAAGTACCTCGGCACTACTTTTGTAGAACGTGTACTTATGTATTCGAAGGGAAATTTTGTGTGGTGTATCTGTGTCTTTTAACTAATAGGCATCAACGCATTTGTGTAGAATAGAGCTAAGGTTTCAGGGTACTCAAACTCTACTCTGCCCTGACACTGCAAAGGAAGGTAGAATTAATTTCTGAGTACACCCCATTATTGTGAACTGCATGAATCCATTCTACGCACAACAGCAGAACGGATCTGTGTGTGCGTGTAGATGAGCACTTGAGTCTCTGGCTATACCTTGTATATAATATTGGGGTTGATTTGATCTGTGTCTGCGTCGCTATTCGGTGGGACGGATGGACGATAAATAATATCCGTGTGGCTTATCCAGGTTGACGTTGACACAGCATCAGTTTCGCGGAGGCAAATGGAACGATTGTTTTTGTGTGTTGGCTGAAGTTATGATGGTAGGCTGAGGCTCACGGTCACGTCACGTCTCACGGGATGTTCAAGTTGAAAAGGGAATGTTAACCTTGTTGTTTACATTGCTCGACTGCTATGTGGGGATGACCAGGATCAGGATGTACTCAGACACTCACAAACTCACAAACTACGGCACGGAGAACTGTGTGGATGATGATGGAGCCCTTGCCTTGTATGTATTCCCTACATCTAAAACCTAAACTTGTGTCGGCCCTGCGTACTTCGGGTTTTCCTTCCATCACGTTACATTACATATATATACATGTTTCTCGTTGTCCTCTTATATAATTCCAGGATAATGTATAATGTTACACGATATACTTATTTCTATGAACCATCACTGTATCTCGTTCTCCTGGACTACTCCACTCTGCACTAGTCTCGTCTCTGGACAACTTGGTGTTAAAATCTATGTGCATTTTGTAGGTAGGTAGGTACTCAAGGTACTATTACATAATATAATTATATCTTTAGCAAGGGTATTATAATGTGAGACTGTTTGAGTGTATTTCATATCAAATATGTTATATAGGTATTAGAAAGCATACCTACGTGTAAAATAAGTAAATAAATAATAAATACTGTGAACTGTAGTATATACGAGGCTGAAGTTTGGTTGGGAAGAGCAGGGGAAAAGCATATTACACATAGCTACATATATTTTCCACTTTTATAATTTTTGATGCACACCCAGGCTGAAACACAATGCACAATACAAAATACAACAACTATTTTAATATCCACACGAGGTCAAAAAGGAGCCGGGTCTATTCTATAGGGGTCTTTCCATAAACCAGTCTGGTTCTAAACAAGCATGCCCGTGGTGGAGAGTTGATTCAATGACGTCGTATGTGTTGTAGTACTATTGGCGGGCCATGTGCACTGTGTGCATGAATCTTTGTTATCTGTTGCTAGGATGAAAAGCACCAACTTTACAACGCAACGTGGCAGGAACAACATCACTCTGACTATGACTACGACATGGGCGTTGGGAAAGGATTTAAGTGCCGAGTGTATCGTGCATATTCTTCTCAAACAACAAAATACAAACTCAAAGACTCACACACAATTCTTCTCTATGTTATAAACACAAATTCATCCCTTACCCTGCCATGCTTGCAGTTTTCGACAATTTCTAATCTATCTTTATGCCATTCATGTACACACTCTACTTCTATTTTCTACTTAACAATTTTCAAAATCTCCTACAACTTCATTTAGTATACATTGGGGTTTTGCTACTCATAATTCTTCAGTAACTATTAACAATTAACTATGTTCAGTTTTTCTTCTAATGAAGCTTAACATTAAAATTGCAGCTTTAAAGAGTAATAATATTATTATGAATTTTCGTTTCTTGCTTGCCTATGTACATTTTAACAACAAAGTCGTGTAGCTACACACAGTCTCTAAAAGAATAACAGAATAAGTGCAAGTACATTCTTAATGTGAACTTTAAGGTTACTCCTTAACTTACATTTACATTTACAATACAATTATATGACGTTGTTTAGTAAAGACAGGGCAAAGTTTAGCAGACTGCCTGGAGTTTTAGTTGTATGTGTATGCATTATATTTAGTTCTGCTCAAGTTCTGTACGTAAACCTTATCGCTATCAGCTCATAGCTCTATAGCCGACCGTGCAAACAATAAAATGAGAATGGGACATGAAATCCTATTGCTTTGTGTATAGGATGATGACTTTATGGCTACAAAGCACAGTACAGTACGATGTGGTATTGGTACTGTATTGGTGTACAAGTGCTATGCTTTGACATGAAGTAATGAAAGTATTGTGAGTATAGCTTGAGAATTTTAGTTAAAGATTCTACTTTTAGTAGAAGTTGTTGACGACATACAACATACATGTGCAAATGGTTTGGAACTATACAGTGTACTGTACATTACACGCTACAGATGAATCCCGAGTTTCGGTGCTATACAATGTGTATTTTTGACCTTGGTCGAGGTCGGAAGACCGAAGACATTGATAGCTTCAAGCTAATGCCATTTCTTCTACAAAGCTTTCTGTATACTTATTATTATTTAGGTAGTGTGTAAATCAATGGGACGATTGTTACAAAGATACAATGATGGATGACGTGTCTTCCACTAAAACTGTTTAGAAATTTTGTGGTATTTGTACCTGCACACATTATACCTACTTACAAAGCCTTATTATACATGTATATGTACTACCATTTCAGAATAATATTATATTGACAACATCATTAGTATTATATTAGTACCCAATAAATACTCACTAATAATTTTGGTACATTTTAAGTCTTTATACATAATATGTAAGAGTCAGTAATTGATACACCCATTATACTGCATATAATACAAAATACATGTCATAAATTATTATTCGTTTATTTGGTTTTGACACTCAAAATGTTAGAATGATAAATCGTCGTTTTTATATTTATCAGGAGTATTTAGGGCTATGAGGTAATATTGTGTATAAAAGCACACAGGTGTACTGCACACTGAAGACTGCACAAACTTGGATAATAGGACACACATTAATTGCACTTTCACTTGCTGTCACGGCGGCCGCCGTTGTTGCCACGAAACAATTTCTCTTATGATCTGCCGTATTATAGAAAAAAGTTATGCAGGCTCTAAATAAAGTCTCTGTACTAATATATTAGAGTCTCAAGGAGGTATCTTGTCATTTTTATTGTTGGCAATTCAAATACGATGTACAATACGGCACAAAAACGCTTACGTGAAATTATACTTTGGAGACGAATAGGAGAACGAGGAGCGACAACGACAACGAAGACGACGCTATAGCCAAAATCTTATTGTCTTCATATTAGTAGGAGTAATGTAAATTCTGTGTGTGTATGTGTGTGTATGTGTGTGTGTGTGTAGGTATATAGGTAAAGTATAAAAGGTACTTTGGAAGTAGCATCATCATCCATCATAAACAAGATAGAATACAATGTGGATGCAATGTGGATGCAATAGTAATGTGTAGCTAAAAGCCAAAGCTAGGATATAGATACAAATACAATGATAGAATATACACGTAGAACGAAGGAACGATCTAAATCTTTAAGTGGAGGACAAACCATTGTTCATGCGTTTGATACAATGAGGGAATGTGATGCAAGTGCATTGCCAACAGAACAACACAAACACAACGTGCTGCGGATCACGAATTTATTTTGACAGCATTTTATCGTAATAGTCGTCCTATAGTAATAATATTATTTCTAACGTGTTTTCTCTATAAAATGTATCAAATTTCTATACATGCCACAACACAACTAGACTACTGCCATATACAGTCTCTATGGCTCGGCAGAATCACAATTGTACTTTTTGTTTATATAATAGAATGGTTATGTTACATGCAGAAGACTTGCTTGTATCAGGGTCGGTCGTCGTCAGGCTGACTCACAGTCACACTGCAATGCAGGCCCCTTCTTCCTTTACCTATGCTGTGTATACAGATGCCTTTGTTCAAAAGATTCGTTTGAGTCTTGTGAGACCTGGGAGATACATACAATGTGTAATATAGAGAGCGAGGAAAAGCATAATAATAATATTCCAAATTAATGTTATAATTTCTTGTGTATCTACTACAAGGTCCGTTCCTATGAAATGTTGTGGTGAAGGTGTTTTGTGTGGATATATATGGATATATTTAAATATATGATATATATCATTGCTTTTGCTTTTGCCCTATTACTCAGCATTATTTGGGTATGCAACAAAGCAGAGGATGATTATGTGTGTGAGAGAGACTGATTATATTATAATATAATATTATGAGAAAGGTAGCTACGGAGAAGTACATATCTGTAATGTGTAGGTAGGTATATTAGAAGTATATGATGGTGTAGAGTTGGTGTAGAATAATGTAGCTTAGAGCGAGTACACGTAAAGTTACGTAGCTGTGTGTGGATGTGGATGGATGAGAGTGGAGCTATGATGTGAGTGTTTGTTCTTATATAAAGTACATGTAGTATGAAGGCAGTGGATGATGATGTGATGTGAACGATCGAGGGTAGATGAAGGACAAAAGCATGGATGGTAGTTTGGTTGGGAACGGCAAAGAAAGTTGAGTTAACCCGTATGACGACGAAATGGTGTTTCTGAATGTGCATCTATACCTATAAAATATACGTAGAGCTGAGAGAGACGTAGAACAACGTGTCTACGTGTCTGTTTCACTATTTCAGCAGATTGTTTCCGTTTCCTATGCAATGCACTGCTCGACACATACAGAGTACACACACACACATATATATATATACATATAATAAGTATACATTATACAGGGAGAGAAGTTTTTAAGCATGAGAGACACACCTACATGAAAATGATTAAACAATCCGTGCAAAGGATAAAATTGGTGGCAAACCGTGGTTGTGTAGTAGTCATTGGTTAGATTCAGGAGTAGTATGATTGGTCAGACGTTTTTCTACATGGATTTAAAGGCGAGGATCGTTTGTTTGGAAGAGGAAAGAGTTGTGTGAGAGTTTTCCAGCCAGAGAGAGATGTATTTTCTTTGGGAAGGTTGATGCTGTTGTTGAAGCTGGGGAAGAGGGATTGGAGGGGAGTCTTGACAGGTCGGAATCCCATTGGTAGTGTGATGTTAAGCGTGGAGAACCTGAGCCGCGGGCAGCCGCGGGTTACCTTCTCCAAAATATAAAGTGGTCGGCTTTGCAGCTCAACTTCTCTGGCTCTCTGCTGCTATGCTGATGACGATGCGATGTTCTACAGGCACACAAGGGGACATGAACACGAGGCCACATAACAGCCAGGCACAACTCAACCGACAAGAAAGATACATTCATTTCATAATGCATAATATGTAATAATATTATTATACTTTACTCCCTATACACAATACTTGCATGCAAAGGCCTACTAACTACTTACCAACTACAAGATCACACAAACTACAGACTCCTTTTTACAAAACATCTCTCTATATACATGCACTTACGAAAATAAATGCTCTATACTCTTCTACACTGGGTTAGCATTAGCATTATGAGCACTTGATGTACTTATCGTACACACAGCATACCTAGCAACAAGAACAAGAACAACCATCCAGAAATTCTTGTGCCCTTATAATAGTTTTTTATCGTGTCAATAATAATAACAAAGGTTAGTTTTAGGACAACGTGGAAGCAATAAGGGAATAAACTGGTAGTGGGCGAGAGACTGAGAGTGAGAGTCGCTCTTTGCAGCTCTGTGTCCGTGTACTGTATGTACTGTACTTTAAAAAGGATTGCAATTGAGGAGAGTCAGAGAGAGAGAAGTCTTGCACAAGGATTTTGATTTGAAGTCGTTGTTCTTCTTCTTGGTCTTCTTCTTAAAGCTTGACTGCTGTTGCTACTGCTGCTGTTCAGCATTTACTGCTTTACATACACACACTGAGTGCTCCTTTTCTTGCCTTATTGCGTTTCAGCAAAAAGATTCCGTACCTACGCGACTCTGAGCTCTGGTCCAACTACCTACCCGAGAGCCTCCCATCACAAACAACACAAAACGGACTCGAAACACATCACATCTCTGTATATGTGTGTGTACGTGTTGAGTTGCTGAGCAAAGGGTTTAATAGTGTGAATTGTGCAGGAAGGAGCTGTAGGACAGAAGGAGAGGAGGAATACTTATACAACCAACAAACCAGTGTGTGTGTCTGACTGTCTAACTCTAACTGTGAGTGAAGAAAGCAGAGTTATAAGAAGGAGTGAGGCTGAGCAAAGGACGAGGACCAGGATCAGGAGGAGGATTCAAGTCTCGCACACTTGCATGTCTTCTCTGTACTGTACTTGTGCTCTACCACACGATTACACACAGATACAGCACCAACCAACAATTCTACAGCTATAACATTCTGAAACTGAGAATTTGTTTGGAAAGACGAACAAGAAGAGCGGAGTATGTACTTCTTCTGTTTGACTGTGAATTCAATGCGAAGCCTTCTAGTAGTAGCTCTCTCTTGTTCCATGTGGATGTATAGGCTAGGGGAGAAATAGCAGCAGAAGCTCTAAAAAGCACGTTACGTTTGTATTTTGTATTTTGTATGGCATAATGCAATGTAATGTAACTTAACGTGAGTTTCAAACTTGAAGCACGAGAATTTCTTGATCGAAAGCAAAGGGTTTGTTCGAATCCTCAGTTCATTCTTCTGGTATTACTCTTTCGTGTGCATCTATCTAGTATCTGATTCTACTATATGCATCCATATGCATTTCTAGCTGTGTATGTGTATCGTTCTTTGGTGACTGTGCACTTACTGATGTATTAGCACAAACTGCTAGCTAAGAGAGAGAGAGAAGAAGAAGTCACTGATGAATTTGGTATCGAAGAACCAGAGCGAAGCAAAGCTACAGAAACAGTAGGAGAATACTACTAGTACTACGTGGAAGTGTTGTTGTGTAGTAAGGATACATGTGTAGTAAAATGTGTATGGTAACGTAGTAAGAATAACGTAGTAAAGTGAGGAGTAAAGCACATTTTTACATAGTTGGTGTGTTATGTTGTTGTGAAGAGGAGAAAGAATAAAGTGACGAGCCAAGAAGTATACGAAACTAAAACTAAAACCACTATCACTAAAGCTGCTCCTAGTAATAAAAGTTGAGTTAAAGTTAAAAGGGACTAGAAGAACTGTATTATTATTATCATCATCAAAGCTGCACACTACGACTACACACAGCTCGAGCTTTACCTTTGTAATACAAATACATACAACTAACTAAGCAACATCCCAGATCACATGTACACATGTAGCACACAACGTATACAAATACACATCTATATACACGACAACAACTCATTGCATTGCTGTAACTTGAACAAAGTATTTACAACTAACTCACTAACTCACATGTATGCATAATAGAAAGAACTAACTGAACTGTGTGATATGCAATGCAATGTTCTGTAAGTAAGTCATTCTATGTACTTTTGTACTGCTGCATACATACATGTGATAGATGTTGTTGGTTTTGAATCTAGCTGTATATATGCAGTGTAGTAGCTACATGTGATGCTGCTATATGTTGGAAGAGTGAGTGTAATTGTAAATATATTTGGTTAGTTAGTACATATCTAAGTACATATATGTGAATATATTATAAAATTGGTTTGGAAAGACATATATGATATTTTACATGTGAAGAGAGGTTTTAGGTGGATGTGCGAGTGGGAACGTGTGTGGATGTGTTTGTATGATGAAATGGTTTGTCGCTATGCTGGTTAGTTGTATGTATGTGAAGGAGAAATAAGACTCACATAGTCACATAGTGAGAGTCAGAGTGTATTCTGACATAGTGGATTGGATTTGTGTGTGTTGGAGGATTGGGAGCCGGAGCAAAGCATTGAGCATCGAGCAGTGGCACTCGGCAGAAGGAGGCAGGACAAAAACATAGCAGAAAGCACAAGGAGAGTCAAAGTTAAAAGCCTGCAAGCAACAGCAGGAACGTAGCGTTGTTGGTGCGAGGTGTGTGGCTGGTAGAAAGAGTGCTACACGTTCACGTAGTAGAGTGCTACACGTAGAGTGGTACATGATGATCATCGAATTCATCGTAGTTGGCTTGGTTTGTTGGGTTTGGTGGTAGTTGTAGTCAAGTTCAGTTTGAGTTCGTTTTGTTGAGAGCCAGTTCAGAAGACTCTGGTAGTGAGTCCAAGCCAAGCCAGCTCTCCATGCACACTACGACTTCTTTCCTCTGGTCTGTTGTGCAAAGCTTTATTGATTCGACACGTTGAAGTTGCTGGATGGTGTACTTATACGTATAGATGTATATTGACTGTGTGTCAGTGTGTGTGCATGTGTTGGTGAGCCAACTAATAGTAGAATACACTACACAAAATATTCCTGTATAATATATATATAACACCATTATATTACTATTACTACCACCAAACCAACTTACGACATTATACGACCAATACTCCTCTGTCCCTGTCCTCTCTCTATTCTATTTCACTGTTTTTAGTGTGTGAGTCCTGAGAATCGTTCGTAGTACTTTACTACGAGTGTATACTTCCACACACCGCCTGCCGTAGTCACAGGGCTAGGGCTGGATATGCAGTTCATGTAGAGGAAGGAGGGTAGTCCACTAAAGAAAACGAAAGGAAACGGACGTGAATTCCGAAAGAACCGAAGGAAAAACTGATACACAGTGGAACCACCACGTTGCATCAACTTAACTCTACACTTTTGTCTCTCTGAATCTTCTCTCAAACACACACAGAGAAAACTAAAAATTCGGGCATTAGAATTGCAAAAGTGATCTACCTACAATAAAAGTATTGTGTCTCTCGGTTGTTCGAGGAGAAAGATATACAAAACTGGACGAATTTTGTGTGAGTTTACATATATCTCATACATAGAACATAACAGCCCAGCTATATAACAATATACTTTTAACTGGACTAGGAAATTATTTCCTGGATTGTTCTTCTGCGAACTTGTTAAGCACATCATTTATATTGCACATTGTGTTTAGAGTTTACTTGTACACGAGTGAGTCAGACACATTCAATATTGCACGTTCGTTCAACGTTGTGAAATAATGAAAAATTACTTGAGTAATTAAACAAATGCTATTTCCTTAGTAGTACGAGAGAGATTGAGATCGAGGGAGTCTACAATACAGGAGAGGCTGTGTTAGTATTAATATTATTGTCAGCGAGAAATAATGTCCAGAGTGGAATCAAATTCCAGGCAGCCTGATTTACACACTTATTACAGCTTGTGGCTTATCGGAGGAACTTGTGCTAGGATTTCCTCGACTGGTTCTTCATGTTTTAGAGCTGTTTGTAATTAACAGTGTGAAAGGAGTATGAATGCTCTTGACGTCCCCCAAAGTCACTGCTCACAACTTCTCCACGTCTACTCCGCCGTGACGATAACCTCTGCAGTCACCGAGTTTATTTTTTCACAAGTCTCAATGTATCAGTGAACACGTGATGAATCCACCACATCAGATTTATTAACACAGCAATGGAACACATGGAGTTTTAGGAGCGGACTCTGACCCGACTCCAATAAGTACAACTGTCCCTTCACCATTATTCTTCGCATCATTATTTTCACTTCCCTATTGTCCAAACACCACCAGACCACCGTCATTGTCCACACTCACACTACACCTACTCTATACTTCTACTTAGTACTTCTCCATTATTATTCAAAGTCCTCCGTACCTATTTACCTTTCTCCTTATGTTTACATTCAATACCTTCAATTCAATCCCTTTTCAACTGAATGCATATTGCTTGTGTTAACTCAACTCTACACTTCACAACATCAACGACAAACACCACTCATTTGCCCTTTGACAATTCTCCTGTCAATATCTCTCTCTTTGCAGTCAAACACTATAACTACGTGTCCATTAAATCACGAGGCGAAAAAAAATCAAAATTCCAAAATCCTTCTACTCACTCGTCACATCCTTGTTCCCTGAGTGCCTGTGTGCAGAGCACATTTATAGAGCAGTTTTTTGTAAACTTCAATTGTCATTGAATGGGATAGAAATCAAGGCCTACGTACGTCGATTCATCTTTAAAACGTGCATGTGTCACAAGTGCCAATAAAGTTGGTGTACTATATAATAAATTGTAAACTCCCAGTGACACATGTATTTCCAGTATATTGGTGGCTGCTACGTACTGAAAATCAAATCCTAGTAGCCAGAGAGCTATTCAGCTATTTACTGCCAGAACATACAAGCAAGAATTTAATAGATGGAAACGTTCATTTGACATTACGTCATTGATGTAAGGGCCAAGTGTTGTACGCATGCAGTGATTAACAATATAAGTACTTTGTTGTCGTAAATAGAAATCATCCTTTCCAATCTGGCTTCCACAATTTCCAGTTATTTTTCGAAGACTTCTTATTTATGACACTGACTGATATTACTACTCTAGCAACCAACAGCAAAATTTGCAGTCAGGAGACTTGCACATTTAATTTAGAGAGAACAAATGATAATGCTACAACTAGTTACTAGAATCTAGTACTAGTTCTTCTACAACATACATAAAACATAATATCCAATAGTAATTCTGATCCAATAACCAATATACTACTATTTGAAGATTGAGCTGCATTTATTTTCATGATATCTTCAGTTGAGCGTGTGGACGAAAAGCATTCCAATACAAACGAATGCTAATTAGACTTCAGAAAAGTTTCCTCAACATCCGAACTGAAATCGTGTGCGAGCAACTCAGCTTTCCAGAAGGACAAGAACACCAGCAAGACTGTAGCACACTGCTCTTGCTGACTCATATCCACTTCCCCCTTGGTTTTCCATTGGTGGCAGAAGGCAAAGACCCACAATTCAGCAGCAGCATTGCTGGTTTGGGCAACGGCCGTCCGGGTAGTTTCGGGAAAGTTTCTTCCAACCTATGATGGGACTGGAAACACTTCTTGAAGCTGCCAAATACCTGGAGTATAAAGCTGAGGTGGAAGCACGTGGTAAGCAAAATGCACATGTTTGTCATTTCTGCTTTAATTGTGTCCTTTCCATATCAAATCCTACTTACACATACACACACTTTCCTCACAACTTATTATGACTTATGCTAAACCTGCATTATATTAATGCACCATTTTACACACATAATAATCTAACAATAATACATCCATCATTAAACTATACGTGTACGTGTTAATGGACCTACTCTTTTTTATGTAGTTATACTTTCCATTCCTCAAGCCTTAACTTTATGTTATATGAATTCACACTACTTCATGTTCATACTGATGGCGATGAGTAATCGCAAAGTTTATTAATCACTTCCATGTACAGTCAGTCATACAAAACAAGTACACGTGCGTTTAGTCCATAGACACTCTGATTTTACAATTAAATGAGTAGGTACACTAGATGTTGTATCTAATTCTGTCAGTGATCTAATATTATACTCATATACGTAAATCTACGTAAAGTATATTGATACAAGTGGCTATTGTCAAATTATGTTCAGTGTTGGTTTCGAGTCATAGTCAAACAAATGAATAACTGATAGTAGTGAAAGATAATCAAATCACACACAGAAAAATGACAGCTCATAATATTGCAAACAAGAACTTATCTTTTCATTATATACTCATACACTCATACTCCTATTATCAGTACCTATACCTAACGAAGTATTAAAACTAGCTTTTATTCTATTTTGTTTCCACTGATGTCCACATGGCTGAATAAAATATTTATTGCAGTAGTCCAGTTTAGCTCTAAAAAGTACACATACTGTGTGTTTAATACGAGTGGGTGTGTACTTATATGTATGGTGTACACAAGCATGTGTGCAAAAACCACGATGGTCTATTTATTCAAGTTCTCGGTGTAATACTAAGTGTGTAGGAAACGTTGAAAAACAAAAATATTGATATTTAATGAAGAAAATGAATGTTGATGTGGTTTGTGCTGCTATATTGTAGTCTTAAGAAAAATACTGCGTTTTGAAGTTTACAAGCAGTGTGCATGGCGACTGCACTTTGTTAGTGTGGTAGTGCCAGAAAGGTTTTACTCGTGTGTGTCTATCGACTATTTAGGCATGCATAGAGGTTATATTTTTATGTGAGTAAAGAACAACGGTAGTACGAGTACGTGTACAGTACAGTACGAAAACTGTGTGGTGGAAATGGCCGAATAAGGCTGGTAGTCAGCAAGTAGACTTTAGTGTTGTGGGCTGTAGGTAAGTGAAGGTAGGTATAGCACAATATGCCCAACTAGGAACTACGAAGTAGCGTAGAAATTAAATTATAAGATTTATGCAATAATGCAAATTGTGCCCTGGTATGATGCTGGCCATTGCTGGCTAACGGAAAAGACAACCAATCCCATGTGCTGCTCCACTCGTCCTCAGCTTTCCACCTCAAATACATTTCATTTACTTACTGCGCTAAAATGTTTATTGTTCCAGTGTAAAATGGGTTTTAGTCGAGTGCAAAGGTGGATTGCAGTGATAATTGACATAATTATAAATAGATATGCACTCACTACACGCAAAATGTGCACGTTGATGTCGGTAAAAACTGATACTACTAAATAATGGTGAGCAATGTCTGTTAAAGTCATGTATACAATATAACGGCATCTAGTTTTAAGCTCGTATTGTTCGTTCTCAATTCACTACAGTTAAAATTGTACATGTGTGAAATCGCAATTTGTTAGTTATTGTATGTGTATGAACGTTTCTAGGTTTCTCTTCTCCTACTTAACCATGCAAATTGCTACAGCTGTACTTATCTTTTACATGCAGTCTGAGTGAGGGGACAGTTTATTTAAAACCCCAGGATTTTTGCATTCTGCAAAATTAATAATATATCAGTCTAGTCTTTAGCCCGTGTGTGTAGTCAACAGCCAATCAATGCTAAATACTTTAAAATGGGAATATTGGAATGCATACAAACTTGGTGATGTGAATATCTAGAATTATTTCCATATTCTCTCTTTTATGACTATGACATAATAATGTGCACAATGTTATTGATTCAATAATTTTCTATGAAAAATTACAGTTATGATTATAAACAATATTATAGTTAAGTATATAGTAGGAATGAGATAGAGGTCGAAAATGATGAGGTAGCATTATAA
The DNA here is from genome assembly GCA_034694085.1 of Pogonognathellus longicornis. Taxonomy (NCBI): domain Eukaryota; kingdom Metazoa; phylum Arthropoda; class Collembola; order Entomobryomorpha; family Tomoceridae; genus Pogonognathellus; species Pogonognathellus longicornis. The sequence continues at coordinate 25,931 of JAQFYB010000592.1, forward strand.
TTATAAATATATGGTAGAAACGGATAAATGAAATTATAAAATGAGACAGCTGCAGAAATAATGTACAATGACATTGCTTTGTTAATGTTATTTACGACATAAGGTGGCCTTTATATATAGGAATAATAGATGCATTTATCCAACAATGAGTAATTACTAATTACATGATTACTACTTGCATATATGCATTTATTCCTTCAAACCATAAAGTGCAATGTAACGAGTTCCATCCACCCAGGTTAAGAATAGTATTTATTGCAGTCATTGGTTTTCATAGTCATTTTTTCAAATCTGAAAATTGAATTAGGAGAAAGGAAAGTTTGTCTTGCAAGGAAATAAAATATAGTACATACGTGGAATAAATGGTGTTCCACAGGGACAAGTAAATGCATTATTAACAAATGCAATTTTTCGTAAGTCTGTGTCTGAAATGATTTTATAAAAGTGTTTTGCACAGGAATCATGGTAGATTCGAAGTTGACAACAACCTGATAGGCTATTACTATTAAAGGTGTAATATTAAGCAATAAAGAGTCGATGACTGGTATGGTATAATAGTAGAGTCAACGTATAGGACATGGCATGTGGAGTAGAATAAACTCATTAAACTTATTTTCTCGTCTGTCGTACAAAATAGTATTTATTTTATGAATGTGGACAAACAGAAATGTTGGAGGTAGCAAGCAAGGTAACAAGGAAGTAGTATTTATGGTAATACTGTGTGACTTATAGAGTGCCCTGCCCTGGTTGCCTTTCTTATGTTATGTTATGTTATAACAATTACTCTCCAAAGTTCAAACTTGTTTATTCTACGCTACGTAGTGATAGTTAGACTCGTTTGATACGTTGCATATATTTAACTCATTCATTTTATAAGGACATTAATATTTATGTAAAAACCGTTTGAACGACTTACGAGATACAGTTCAATATAGATATAAATAGTACTTTTACAATTAGTCATCTCAAATGCATTTAGCAATATCATTATCCCATACAACATTATGGATATGCCAACAACTGCTTTCTGAATACATTCATATTATCAATTGCCCATTATACCTTAATTATGAAACAAAACGCTGCTGCAATGTATAAAAACAAGTCCAAGCCAAATGCAAATTCAATCAAATGTGAGATACACGATGTATGTGTAAACACACACATTAGTATTTTTATGCACATTAGCACGTTCATGTATTAAAATCTCTCTACCTATAGGTGAAACGTTAATGTATCTACCCATAGTCCTACCACTGAAAGTTCAACAGGCATAATTTAAATTAAAGTATATATAATCAAATCAGGCTGCTCCATTTCTACAAAGATATAAAGGATCTGGATCTCTCTAAGGGAATACTAATTTCAACCCAATCATTGCAATGTACACACCATCATTGTCATTACAATGCATTACAGTATGTAAGTTAGAATATTTCTGTTGGAGACATAGGAAATGTATATTATATATTATTGTATATATAGAAAATTATGTAAATGGTCCCGGGTATTGTAAAGCAGTGTAATATGCTAGGAGTATTATTACTCTACTGGCCCAATGACATGACATGACTATGACATGTAATGCATTACAGTCGACTCGAGTGAGATCACAAGGAAAGCACATGCTCGTTTTCAGAGTTGCTGTAGTTGCCCTGCGTTGATTTTCGTACAAACTCGCTTTCTACAACATTCGGGTTCGTGGGCATTGGTGTATACTCGTGCGTTTCTCCTTTTTTCGGTGCTTTCATTATTAGAGGCGGGCATTTTTGGTGCTTGAATAACAAGACTGAGACCTACATCGACCCGTTGTTGTTAGTTCTTACCCTTCTTGAACGCGTGCTCAACCCGAGCCGAATTCGCTTCGTGCATCATGATATTTCTCTTACACTACAATCCTTTCCTTACCCTTACGAGCTCTTTAAACCCACCGAATGTTCAGGTACAACAATTCCCGTAGCATTTTTAACGTTTCTAATTAATAATTCAATCGACTCCCACAGAACTTGTTTCATTTTAGTCATTTAATTATGTAATTTTGAAACTGTCGACACTTTACAAGAAGTAGTTATTTATGTAACAATGACGATAAATGTAATTGTCAACGAAGGAAACAAACACTTTTGGGTTAAGTTTTTTTTCAAGTGTGCTACATATTATGCATAGCTATAAATGTCAGAGTAATTTTCATTTTATCAGTTTTATGCACTTAGAGTTAGATTTTGAGCACAGTTATCTTTTTTACTGCTGTGGGTTATACAGCTGTCGTGAACTCGTTTCTTCCTCTATTTGTGCGTCACAATTTTATGGACGGATCGACAAAAGACATTTAAAGATAGACGAGCCATGATTTTTTACTGTTCATGTTGTTCTAACTCTGCTGTGACAAGAGTTCTACAAAGTTGTATAAGTACATACACATAAGCTAGGCTTAACTGAGCTGTAGAAAATATTTCTGTTTCTGTAGGCGTAATGCTGCGTGTAGCTACAGAAACACTTTGTAGTATTAACGTATTAATTGTTCTCTTTTGAGGGTGATTATTATGATTTTTGCTGCTTGGATTCTCGAGTACTTCATGCATTATATTCCAAATGTATACATACACCATACACTAGCACAGATTTATGAAGTTGTTCATGAGATGTCTATTGTGATTTTCCTCAATACAAAAATAATTATAGTTCATATTCTTCTGGCTGGAATACCAGATATACTACTCTTGGTTTCACTTGGTATATAGTAATACGTATTTAACTAACAGTACGCTCTATATCGTATTAGCGTGTACATGTGTCGAACGGGGAGGAATTACATGCTGTTATGTAAGTTATGTAAGCCATCTTCAAAAAACCTTCTGAAGGAAACATTTCCAATGTTTACACCTATTTCAACCCAGCATTCACTCCAAAGCATTTGTAACAGAAAAAAGAATTATGTACCGCCATATTGTCCGAACCCCTTATCATTTTACTTAATCCTCCGAAAGTTAAATGAGCGTCTGAGCGTCTCCAGTTTCCATGAATTTGAGACATGTCAGTAAATAAACAAATAATACTCCATTTTTATACCTCACGAGGTCTTACATAGCCGATATTATGTGTGTTTATCCAGCAGTACGATAACTGCAGTGAAAATGAAGCTAGAGATTTGAAATTTGGTTCAAAGATTGATTGACAATAGTAAGACTTTTTAACCAGTAAAAACATTCCAATTGTTGTGACGACAGAGGGCCCAAAAATGACGCCAGGATATACACGGAAAAATCGAATTCTGCCCTACTTCCCTGTCGTTTGTTCGGTCAGTTCAGATTCGTGTACACTGCTTCACTTCAAAACAAATTATGTTGTGCTTCTACCTATGTTGTTTCGAATACTCATCATTGTACATGTATACAAAATTTAATATTTATTTCAACAGCCTTCCCATATTATATCATTGTAATATACAAGTAAATTAATAGATATGTCATAGAGCTAGAAAATGCATACGCGTATCTACTGGAATAAATACATATATACAGGCACACAACCTTCTGAGGTCTTCGTAGCTTTGCTTCATGTAAGTTTTTTACATGCTATTTTGTTGGACAAACAACCGGGAGTCAGAAAACTAGATGCTATTTATAAAATGTATTTGTAAATGTACAAATACATTTCATCTTTGGGAAGAGTCGGGTAAAGCTGGTTGTTTTGTTACTGATTTCTGGATATAGAGTTTGAGTAAATGTACAACAAAGCCAATCAACAATGAAAGGTTGAGAATTACACAATGTAAACAAAGCCAGAAAGGCATCAGATCAAATTACACTTTGTACAATTTGAGAGTTACTTATGTAGAGGTAATTTTATTATCCTTCCTTCTGTAAATGTACCCTACTCTCATTAGTCTGTTTTGTGTTGAGTACGGTGGATAAACTGATATCATTAACAAAAGTCGTATACTTTATAAGAAATGTATATGTATACGCACAATAAGTCAAATATTTGATAGAATTAGGATAAGAGTATCTGTATAAATACAATTTAGTTACAAAGAATGGTTTCAAATTGATTGTTGACAGAGTGAAAGTTAGCAAGATCTGTAGTTGCTATATTATTAGTTAAGAAAGAATCCAATAATAACGAAGAAATTAATTGTGCATATATTTCTATAAGCATATGAATAATAAAGTTGATTTTGGCTAAGCCATAATTAAATTTACTCTACAATGCACTAATAAAGTCCAGCGTGGACAACTGTAGATGACCACGATTTCCTTTCATGTTCATTTAGTGCTACTTCATACAGTTCTTTTGACATGAACTTCATGTTGGTTGTTGATTTCATGAAACCAACTTAACTTTAAAGCCCGTAGTGAGGTTATTAATTAAATTACTGCGTCATGCACTAAGTGTATAAATGCATTTGAGTCCTTTATGGTTTTGGTCATTATCATTATTGGCTATGAACTATTAAGAAAAATATTAAGCCAATAATATTAAAGCTTAAACCAGTACTTCATAGCTCATATTGCATATCATGCAATACATGGTAATATTTTGTACATATGTATATGTATTATGTATGTAAGTGATTACAATATATAAGTATAAATATACAGCTATAGATAGAATTATTATTTGCATACACATATTTATATATCAGCCATTAAAAATATATCGAGTTGCATTGTTTATTTGTCACAGAACTTAAAAGTAATCATCATACCATAAGCAATTGCAATCGAAAAAGTTTATTCGCCGTTCCTTGAACCACTTAATACAGCGTTGTGCACATTTACTACTCTAAAGTGCATCAAGGACTGTAAAGGAGAAATGTACTTTAAATTTGTATTAGATCAGCAATTCAAGCTTGAACCCGAGTCACAAGAAAGAGAGAGACATTATTGCTCTTTGGCTGTACTTTGACATTCTTTTTGATGCAATGGCAAAGGCTCATTTTTAGCCGAGTCATCATGTCACATTTTATTTTGTGCATTACTTCTACACACACACACAATATTATAGAAAAATTATACAGATAGTAAAGTTTTTGATTGCAATTGCAAGCAATCTTCTTTTTCACCAGTGAACTAAGTTAATTTATAATGACACAAATACATGCTCAGCTTTATAAAGTCATGTCGCTCAGTCCTTTAAAATATCCATCAATAGGAATGAATAAGTTTAATTCAAAACTGAATATTTTTTATTTCGTTTCTTTATAACATAGAACTGAATCTTTATAGGAATGCAATTCATCTCACAATGCAAGTATTTGCTGCATAATTTTTAATACTGTAAACTGAAAGTTCCATTTATGTATAAACATATTTACTGTATATACTACTGCTGTATGTGTACAATGTACTAATGTATTATTATCATAGTTATAGACAAACAGTTTTATTGTGCAGAGTACTGAAATGTATATACATTTTGACTTTTGAACTAAAACTGCTGATACACTATAGAGTATCGAACATTTGCAGATGTATGGAAGCATGTCTAAGTATAATTTTATATAGATATAAAGTTAATGCTATTAGAATATACCTTGGTATGATACGGAAATTAAGAATTCGGTTAAACAAACATGTAGCAAAATAATTTATTTGTGATTTAATGTGGGATAAGAGGAAGATAAAGGGTGGGTCCTTTGCCTTATGCTATTGCATTTACATAATATACATGCACATTACGCACCTATACTATGCATTAAATTATATTGAGAGTCTGGTTTTAAGCAGAGTGACTGCGTTATGTAACTGACAGGAACAGTGCGCGGACTGACAGACGAGAAGGGGATAAAGGGATATGGGATATATAGGGTTATTGTGCCTTGTGTTGTGTGTGATAGGAGTACAGATAGGATGTAGCCATTAGCTATGTATAGAAGTTTTGTTGTAACGACGGAGAGGATACAAAATATGGACAACTGCAACTTCCGTCGAAATGAGTTTAAGCTTTAATAACCACCACACTATTAACTAAAAACGCAACAACTGTCTCCTCCGCTTTTTCATTTAGCTTTTATCTCAACAACGCCACAACGAGGGCACAAACAGAGGGGATCACGTTGTGGCTGTTGTGACTTTTTTTTATCGAGCATTTCATTATTGGCATCAAATTGGCGCCCTTCAAATACCTCCTGCTCCTTATCCACAATAATTGTTTGCTTTTGTGTGTGGGGAAACAAAAACTCGCAAAAATGGCAAATCTGCTACTCAAACGTGTTTAATTATTGTTGTAGTTATTTTTTACTCCTGAGCTTTGTATTTAGTCCACCGATTGTTACACGATAAATGTACATGAAAGGAATAATGAATTAGTCGACTCCATACACTCATCACTTTCATTCCTTTTCTAATACCGAAGTTAGCATTCTGGCAAAAACTACACGAGGGTATAAAATGAGATTTTACTTTTGTAAATGTAAGTCAAACTCAAACCTAAAAGTCTTTGTAGCAGTAAAATCATACAAATAAATAGAAGTTTACTAAGTATATGGTCTTATTCTTATTGAGTATCCTAGGAAGACCCTTTTGATGGGATTATATGAAAAACATTCGCTTCCAAAAGGAAATTGATATAAATTGGGCATAGGTTAGGTGAGGTTATACCTCTGGTCATGAGTATACTTTTATCATCCTCGCAATGTAATCAATTTAGTCAATTCAAGAAACAGCTTCAATTTTATTTTGTGTATGAAAACCTTTTGATGTCCTTTCCTTTTATCTGTATAATTTAATCTGATGTTCATATGATATTATATGAGCGGTAAGTGCAATATGTTTTGGTATCCTTTTATCATGGAACAGGGCAGTTCCATACCATTGATGTTTATAACATTATTTCAGGTTTTGCGAAATACTTAGGCATGACAGTTTTGCTGCTAGTATTTGAAAATATATTTGCTCTTGAAGGTAGCAAATATGATTTTAGAAATGCATTTGCCAATATTTTATGTATATAGATATACCTAAGTGGATCCTTTCATTTGGAAAATATCACGAATTGGTGGCTTTGCTTATCAGTCATTCAAATGGCGAATGTATATACCAATAGGTCTTTACAATAACAATAATAAGCTATCTATTCGTGTTTATAGAGAAAAAAGAGTCTGTGTGTCTGTGTCAGTCAAATGTGGGTATTGTGTACAGCTAGCCCTAAGAAACGTCCACATGATGATGACGATATGATTATGTTCAATGCTTTCCTTACTGGCAGAAACATAATACAAGTCAGTTTTCCTTATACCACGACGCCACGAGTACAGTAATTGGCAAGAGAAGACTGAGACACAAAGAGTCCTCGTCTATACTTACAACGTTACCTCTAGCAATTCTGAAGCTATATGTATACCTATGCAATACATTCATACAATGCATATATGAATACATATTGTATGTAGACATTATTAAAGGTGTATGCAGTGACTCAACTTTCATGGTATCCATAAAAAGATATTTACTCTTAAATACTTGTGTGTTTCTAAAGTTTTATGCAGTTTTTAACAACCTATACACTTAGACATAAAACCTAGTACAGAATAAAAAATTTCCAGTAAACAACAAACGATCGCCTGTATTATATCTGTTCGTAGATATGAAGAATAACATCTCCATCTTATTGACAGTTAAGAAGATATTAGGAGCCCCGAGAGCCATGGTCACATTTAAGTCATCTTAGTCATGTACATATGCAATAAAAACATTACTGAAACAATTTATAACATCGCTAGGTATGAACACAGACCCACTGTTTGAAGTGTTATGCTAGAATGCAAATTAGAGTATACAAATTAAAATACAACTACTACGCTTCAAATCATTTCATTTTTCACCAAGTATTGTCGTTAACAGCACTCACTGGTATTCCGACAACTATTTTTCATCTCTACCTTTCGGAGCGTTCGTCATTAGCTAATTAACTCACAAACTTCTATTAATTAGCAGCACTCAACAATCACACTATATAATGACTACTTAATTGATAGTTTACATGTACATGGACATTTACAAGTTTTAGCTGTTGGAAAATCAATATAATGTGTATCGTCCTCGTACACACACAACGCACAGAAACATGCATCTATAGACAAATCCTAGTCATTAAAGTATTAATATCATACAATGAGGACCTATATACCCTTATCAGAAATCCCAATCAAAATGAAATCCTTAATCCATGTATTACCATTTTCAGTTGTTGCTTTATTATTTTTACGTCAAAAATGTTCTGCACATTATTTTATTGATAATTGCCATTTTTATTCATCTTACTGTAATTTATACCTACTTTCTTTTTTACATCCACTTCAATGTTTGTATCAAACGAATGCTTTTTAGAAGGGTGACGTAACTATTAATTACAAACTATGAAGTACCAGTAAAATCACATTGCTGGAGAAGAACATCATCCTTGCATTACACAATTATGACTGCCATAACGAATAGACGTATACTGGGAAATTTACATTTTTCTACTGCACGTGAGTGTGAGACACACTGGCCAAAGCGATAGTTACATATAATGTGAATTGTCTTTTACCTCGTCAGCACTATGTTGTTGTTTGTGTATTGTATGTTGGTTATTGCATGCGTATTAGAATGTGAATAATAGAGACTTTGCATTGAACTGGCTGAACTACCTATTATGAGAGTATCCTACGTGCAAATAACACAATAACCTTGTGTATCGTAAAATTATCCTCCGCCTCGTGCCTAGCTCATTCTGGCAAAAAATCTTCTTTAACAACTGATAGATCATAAAATGTTTTACAATTATTCATTTGCTAGTTGAAAGAGTGTGTCTACTATTTGCAATTTCTGCATGATGCTTGAATACCCTGGATGTAATTTATGACATTTTAATTGCCTCTTTGCCAATTATTCATGTTGAAATTAAGTTCCTATTCCTAGAATAGTGAAGAAGTTTAAAAATTGTCACATACTAGCGAATCTATTGGAGTGTGGTACTGGCCTTTATTATTATCATTAGGAAATATCACTGTGTGTCACCACTCGTTTTCCCTAGTACCTACTCTTTGAACATGAATATTAGTAATAATGAATGTCAAAAATATCTTTTGGATGAGCCTTTTAAGGCATAATGAAAGCGGCTATAAAATACAAAGATGAATGGACTACAGATATATCCTATGGCGTGATATGTTAGATGCCTTGGCCTTTATCTCAATCAGTTCTTCGTAGGTTGACAATTTTATCTGAAAGTAGCCAAGTAACTATTAGCACATTGTACATTACATTCATTTATGTATTTATGTGTATCTACATGTTGATATATACAAAAAGAAAAACCATCGTTGTTTTAGCATTTGCAAAAATGATTCAGAGAATGCATATCATAAACCCGATATTAGCAGCTCTAGCTTGGCATATGATTATATTGTGATTATTCCTAGAGCCTCATTCTTGTAGCAGGAGTGTTTACTCAGCTTTTTGCCTGTACCTTGTTTATTTGGACGAGTGTAATATTGGTATGGACGTTGTATTATTAATACGAGTCGATTTTCCGTGTGTTGGACGTGTAGGGAAGAGATTGAGCACATAATAATGGAGCAATGAGTAGCACACTTCCATGATGCACTCCATGATGACTAGTTTGGTGTTTGGGAGTACAAATACCCTTTTGGTTGTTGAGCGGATTGTGCGATTTGGTTTGGTTGTGTGTGTGATATGATAGTGATAGTGATGAGGATGACGCCGAATGGTTTAGAAAACCTATACAATGAGTTAATGACCTTTGCAAATCTCCTCCAGTTCAACTTTATGGCTAGTTATCCATGGGGTTAAGTTAGCATAGTGCTATGGCAGTACAGTGCTATGAGCAAAGCGTTGGAGTTAGTTGGAGAGTGGTTTGAGTGGTACATTGTGTAGTTGTAGGAGCAAAGGAGGCTATTGCATGGCGTGGCTTTGCATTATTTCACTCTTAGATTCTTCTCCTTCACTCCGTATACGTACGAGTGTTGTATTTGTGAGAGTCCTATCCTCCTATCCCAGCTCCATGTATAGCATACACTTTGTACACATTACATTACTACATTATTATTACTTACAGCCTCAGTGCTCATTCAGAGTAAATGCTCATGTTGTTATTCTGCGCTGTACAAAACCAGTTAAAGTTGTCTAACTTATCACATGCTCAAGTCTGACTGGTCTACGCTCAAATTGCTTCACTTTGCTCGCTCTTTATTACAATTAGCAGTTTAACAGGCCTCTTTCAACCTCTTTGTCATTATATTTTTCAACGTAGACACAGTATTTACGTAGTAGTCGCAATAATACTCACTTACTTTTCTGCTGACTCTTCTTTTCTGGTCCTAAAGTCCTAGCGGCTAAAGCTCCATCATTTTCCTAATGCTTTTCATTCTGAAGGGTTTAGCTCTTTCCCTATTCCAATCTAATGTACTTCGGCCTATACACTTGTTTGTAAAAGTTGAGTAAACCAAGTCTAGTGTGAGTTACGTTAAGTAAATATATAATGTATAAGTACATTTTTATGTTATTAGTAAATGATTCCACGTTGCATTCACCATTTTACATATAATACACACATTAATAATACTCGTGTAAGTAAGGTTACATACAATGATACAATGTATCATAGTATCATACCACCGTATACTGCTAGCTAGTTATTATTATTATTATAATAATACGTGCAATACTAAATATTGAGTTACGAGTAAGCTAGAAGCAAAAGCAACGTGTACTACTTTTTATAAACAAAGGATTTTTCTCATTGTTATAATATAGTTTTGAACGACAAACTTAACAGCTCCTCATTGAAGCAATAAAGAATAAGGACATTGTCCTGTCACCATTTCTCACTGATATCAAATATCATAATCGTAATCAACACACACAACTAGTCTTCAATAATGAAATGAACTTTTGCTGTATATTTAGGACGTACGGAGAACGTATGCCATCAGCAAATACCTACACGCTCTAGATAAGATGATGTGTTAGTACAATACAGACATTAGTTGTAAATGTTTTCCTCGTGATAAAGCTGGTGCTAAAATATTTATTAGTGTGCAGTATTTTATTGCTAGATGAGTAGTTCAAGTATTTTGAGACGACGGTTGACGTACGTTACGTACTCACGTATAACATAGGCATATATCACGACAAAACTTATCTTACATCCTATCATGTGTCCAAAAGCAATTATTCATATCAAGTGTTTCAGTTTATGTGTTATTGATCGGCTGATGACAAAAATGTTTTGAAACACGAGCTTGTATATGCAAGTAATAGGTAATTTTAATCAGCACTGCAGGATTTAAAAGGTAGACCGCTGTCATAATCATTATTTATTGTTTTTACACGAGTGCCAGAGCATTATATAGCTAAAGATACAATAGCAGTGCCATTATCTCCATGTAGAACAAACAATACGATATTCACAATTGGAAGTGAAAAAGCAATCTAGTGCATACTTTCTAGCATGCGTTTTATTATATAAGTAAACAGATAAATTGCACACGACGTGTATTTTGCACACATAATATATTGAGGCAACAGAGCAAAAGGGAGAGGTATGCAAGGGTTCTTTGCTACTTGTGTATCATGCCACGTATGAAAGGATTCAAGTATGTAGAATCGAATGTATGTTTTTATGTAGATTACGTGAATGTGTATCAGTATTTCTTTGCTTCACAATACTGTGCATCATATTCACATTATGTATTATGTCTAATGCCAAAGAAAAAGCGAGCACATGTGAATTTAGCACAGCCGCAGTCGTTGGAGTCAGAGATAGCCCGATACCAGGCAGGAGGAGGACGACTTGTCTTGCATTGCAAACCTAATGTTCAATGTTCAAAGCAAATGCTGAAATGCTCCTTCTCGTCTATAGCCCTTCTTTTCTTGCACTAACGACGACGATGTGTGTGAGTGTGTGCATTAGGCAAACGTGTCTTCTAATAATAGGATACAGTTCAGAAAAAACAATCTTTAATATTTTTAGAGCTTCTCCTTCGAAGAAAAACCCTTACAATTGCATAACGTTTGCCATTTGTTTGACAAACATCGGGTTTCTCAAATACCCTTTCATATTCTCTTTTTCATATTTGCTATACAATTCAGGGCGTTAGTTTCTTAAGTATCTACTACAAACAGAATGTACAATATTTTTCGATGTTTTTCAAATATTCGACAAAGTACAGCCGCAGAGCGAGCAGAGGTGTAATTCAATAATCTGAGAATTGAGACATTGTTGAAATCAATGGCTTGACAATAAATTAATACTCTGAGAGAAATGCATGCATGTATGTGTTTGTATGTACATTACGTATTTGTAGCTACGTAAGTAGATTAGCCTGCGTATAACAAAATGAGTACAGAATTCCACATGGTTTCTAATTCTAAAAGAACGAGCACATTACTGATTGTAGTCATTGTACACACACACTCACACACACAGTACAATGTAAGTTTAAATTCGTTATTTAAAACTTTGTTCGTTTCATGACAATTCATTCCCACGTTTCTATACATTTTGCCTCTCTTATTTGCTTTCATCTGTGTGTCTGTCTGTGTGTACTTACTCTGTCTTGTGGTGTAGCATTAGAACTAAGTGTATGTTCGGTTGCATTTACGAGAACAAGTTCAAGGTCAGTTTCACGTGAGTTTACAACACTTGGGATGGTGGATGCTGCTTTTGCTATAAGGTTCTCATGCTCGCATTATCAAACACGTTTATAGTTATACAACAACTCAAACACACAAGCCTTTAGTAGAGATACCCTTTCAACTTCATACTTATATATTATTATTATTACATAGGTAGTCCTGTATTAAAGCTGCAGATTATATACTACATAATATACGTACTATTAAACTAAGTTATTTATCTAAAAGCATATCATGTACCTACTATAACTAATCCATAGAAATAAACATTATAATAACAATAATATTATTATTACACAGCAAATACAATTTCAATGATATGATTCATATTTTTCGGTTTTTCTCTCCTATACTTATATAATACAACATGATAAAATATATTAACCAACAAAACTGCTCATACTCTCTGTATATAGCAATTTTCCTAAAAAATCCCATATAATCTATCTGGTACAGTCTGTAATACAGACTCTGTGTATAGGTACTTGTATATAGACAAACACTAAATACTTGATTGATAATATTGTAGATAACATTGTTTTGCACATCTTCATGTATTTTGTGGCAGCAAGCACTTATATATCAACGATGTACACTCAAAGCAACTGGAAAACGCTACATATAAACTCATGGTGTGCATATCGAGGAAAATACACGTTAATACTTTAGAGCATAGAAAAAGTATTACCTACATGCCATTTTAAGTTGCCAACGTGGATTGTGGGTGTAGGCAATCAGTAGTTAGTGTGACTGCTCCAAAGAACACAGAATTCAGCCAGAGAGATTTGTGCTAGGAGCAAAAGACTTAGTTGTGCCAATGCTGTCGTCGTTTATTCCTTCCTATATCTCCTACTATGTGTGCCTGGCTCTTTTACATATGTAATGTAGCGTCGTCATCGTCGTCTTCGTAGTCGTGTGTCGTGTATCATAAGTGAGCATGCACCTACACATAAGAATATAAAATGTTATTTCGTATCAGTAGTGTGTAAAGTTTTAAGTACAGAGAGAGTAATGCCATACCTTGATAATGTTCTCTAATGTTTTTAGCTGGGCTAAAAGGAGGAAGGTAGGAAAGAGTAATCAAGTAGTAGTGTGATACATAGGAAAACATTCAATCTAAGTACTAATCTGTCTCGTCAGCATCCTACATCATTATGTGACTACAATGTATGTAGTATATATACTAGTAGTAGCAGAATGTAGCAGTTAAAAGTTTCCCAGAGTCTAATTGTAACTAAGTCCTCCCCATCACACGACATCATCCCAAATCCCAACAAAACATACCTAATAATATTTTTATTACGCGCATGGACCTTTCTATGTTAAAACTTCCACGTCGAGTCACTCCTTATTGTCCTTATATACTTCTACTTTGAGTTTCAGAGTTCATCTCTTATGCATCTCCATCTCCCCTGTGTATTTGGCAGAGAAGAGAAAGTGGGTGCTTTTAGCTGTACAGTGTACTTTAAGTTGTACATAAGTTCAAGTATTATTGGTGTGGCATTAGCATGTATTAGTTATATTAGTATGTCCATGTGCCGTGTGCGAGGCAGCAAAACAAGCAGCTAGCAAAAGCAACCCTTTTATAGCAAGGAATTTTAGTGACTCTCGCTAATGACGAGGACTGGCTATGTGTGGCATTCATGGCATCATGGCAGTATTTGCAGCCAGCAGCAGTTATTGTAGTAGCAATGCAATCCAATGGCAGTGGATGACAGAAAGTCTTCTCCTCCTCTACATCACACACTCTACAGTCACAATTCACAAATCTCTTTTTCCTCCTTTTAGCCTCTAATCAACACACAACGAACAGGTAAAGAGAGATTTGGATGCAGAGAGAGTCAAATTGTGTCTCTTATGGCAAATCACATTTTTATAACATTTGCATTTGCAATGAATTGTGCTTTTAACCTAGCTACGGTTTTTTACAAACAAAAAAATCTTCTAACGATAAGTGTCATGAAGGGTCGCAAAATAACTTGACAGCTGTAATTCAGACTGTATGAAGTACTACCAAAGGTACTTACTACGTACTGTTAAAATACGTAAGAAATAGGTTTGGTATGTTCATTACAAGTTTTGTACACAATTATATTTATAAATATACAATGCATTGGTTAAATGAGTTTAAAAGAATTGAAAATGCTGCTGCCACGTTGTTAACTATTAAGTAGGTACTGATAGTGATTATAGTAATATGAATATTATGCTTAATGCTTGGTCAAGCTTTGTAAGTGAAGGCTTAACAGTGCAGTGTTGTGTTATGATTGTATTGTAATAAGTATGAAATTATAATGCGCACATGTATTTGTAAAAATAATATTGTGATGGATGTTTACAACATGTTGGTTTTAGTGTAAGATAGAGTTTAGCTATAGCTATGCTAAGTTTAGCAGGAGCAGAGTAAGTAAAAGGATAGTTCATTACAACGAGGTTTGCTGTTGTATGATTGTATGTGTGTAGCTTAGCTGTGTTTGCATTTACTTGATAATATTTATGTATGCATGCAAATAAATGTTGACGATTTTGGGAGATTTCTATACTGGCTTTGGGTCTACACTGCTACAGTAGGCTTTTACACAATAAAAGTTGTTTCGTTGTTGGTTATTGACCGAGAGGAGGTTTGCGTTGCGTTGCTTGGCTTGCAAACTTGTAATGCATACATAGATGGTTTGCGGAATACTTCTTTGCACACTGGAAATAGCCAGGGAGTGTTTTATAAAACCATAAAGTGATTGTCACGTAGACTTGGAACGTGCAAATGTACTTGCACTATAAAGGTGTTCTGAAAGATGGCATGACGAGATTCATGATAGCAATTCTTTTCTCGATGTTGCTAAATGTTCAGAGCTATGTTGTAGCATTCGCAAATAACATTATACGCGATTCGCTAAGCATATATATACAACATATCACTTCGTGCACATGTTCACTGCAGTGCGAATTCATACGTCACTTTAAATTTTAGCTTACGCTCCTCGCATAACAATTATTTGAAACTCACTTTGGACTTATTATTTTTCGTTATTATAAGTCAAATTTTAAATTCTATCACTTCATTTCATTATCACAGCATTATTATCTTCAGATTATTTTTAGTAGGTGAGCATTAATAATAATGAGTGTTACATACTTAACTGCATAACATTATTCCATTCTATAGTTTTTACGGATGAATATTTGTACTAGGTAGTTTAGCCATGCCATGTGTTGTATGCATCAATAATGCTTGTAAAAATGACGGGAGCATAAGCAGTTGACTTGACGCTAGTTCTGGTTGTCGTATGTCACGGGGGAAGTGAGTCAATGTTAGGGTAATCTATGACTATTACTAGTCTTGTTCATAATGAAAAACACGAGTGCAGTTATTATGTTTGCTCCATGACAGAAATCGTCATCAGTAATGAAGTCAGATTTCCAAAAATATTTCAGGGACATTTGACTTGTGATGGAAGATGTGAGGATGATATATTATAAGCATTTGTGTGTATTTGTGTAGTACCATGAAAACTTGTCGTGTTACGAATTATGAACGTTGGCACTTAGCACACAAGTACATATTATATATTATTATTATTATAGATAAAATTTATTTTAGTTATATGATGTGACCTTAGCCCTTATACGCATTCATAATGCTAACAAACATTATCCACATAAGGTAGGCTTTCAATTCAGTCAGCGGAATTAGTCCGAATAAATTTCAATCTATAATCATTAAAAGTGCAAAAATTTGAATCAGCAAAACTTTTATTTGTTTATACACATACATACAGCAAGCTCAAATGAATGCATATTTGTTGAAAATGCACGCACGTTGTTGGTCAGGCTTTTTATATTGCATAATAATATTAATATGTGAAGCTATCGGCTCCTGCAATATTCATGCACATAGAACAGGAGAACATCACATAACTGATGTCATATTGGATTTCTTGTTGCAGAGTTGGCATGTGTCGTCCTCGTATTTTTCATTTTTTATGTAGGTATACACCTTTAGAATCTTCCATTTCACATTTTGACCCATACATGATTCATATTTTAATTTCACTTGGATGGAAGTGCAATACAATTATACATCAATTCAGATTCTATTTGTTTAGATAGTCTTGTTCCAGGATGTGAGATTTCTCTTGTGCATAAGATGTCAATTTTCCATTAGTCCTTTTTATCGATAATATCACGAAATAAAAATATCCATTCTAATTCTAATTCTTCTCTCTATTGATATCTTTAGTTTGCTTCAGTTTGGGCAAATCTTGTTAAGTATCTCTTGTACTATATAGTTAATGATGCCAACTACCTGAAATGCTTAAATCCACAAATACCACTAATGAAGGATGTACGTATATAATTTGCTTATGAAATCTATGTAAAATATCACCTTGAGTGCTAAACTTGTCCATGAATCTTGAATCAAAGTTTTCCTTTGCATGATAATAATATTTGAAGAAGGATAAAGCTGAAATATTATATATATGGACTGTCAAAAACAAAATGCAAAATAATTTTTTACTTGATTTTGCTTTTAGCTGGAATATATAACCAACAACACTAGTAATTTAAGAAAAAACACTTTTGTTTGTTGTTGTAAACATGTTGGATGTGGATGAAGTAATATGAATTTCGAAGTCGTTTCAATTTTAGTACCTAAATCTGTATGTAGCATTCTGCTAATGGAAATATCTCTATGTATTTACATGTGCATCTGCATGTAATGTAACTAGGTGCTCAAAGTACATGTGGATTGAGTTAGAGAGAATTTTTGTGTAAATATTTTATGTGTGCCTATTTGGAAAACACGCCACCTCTCCCTATTAAAAATACAGAGGAAAATAATGTGCGAAAGTTTTATATAGCATTATATATGCGCGAAAAGTATGTCTATAATTGCTATATAGGAAAAGACAATATTGACTTTAAACGTTTTCATGTTTATGCCATCATATGAATCCTAAAATGTTAATGACCCTTGTTTACAATGAATAAATATTTAATAATAATATGCTTCAATTTAGAATGCTGTGTATTTATATTATGCAGCTTTTATTATTCCTGTCGGTTTGCTCATTGTTGTTTTCCAATTTGCTATCAGTTATCTTCTGCGTCTTAAAAATGCGAGAATGAAGCATGAGATGATCGTGAGATCAAAAAGTTGATAAAACCAACAAGTAGAAAGCAACGGAAATGTCGCCATAGTTTTGAAGGCTATTCCAATTCTAATCTTTCATGAATACGATTTGGATATAACGAACATTATTTATATTTATTGTGACCAATTCAATCAGTCACTAATTGTAAGCTAAACATTTGCTTGTAGAAAAAGTGTAATTTTTTTAATGAATTGACCGTGTGTTTTGCACACTTTCTTGTTGTACATCACATTATATTCGGATCATTGAGTTTTAAATTACTATATAGAGTTTTACTGCGTTCATACAAGGGCACAAATTAAGTGAATTCAGTTCGTGACACTTTGATTGGTTTCATTAGCATTCAGAACGACTAATTGTAAAAATGCATATTCAAAGAAAACATTGTAAAGGTTCATGGAATTAAATTAACATTCTTATCAATCACTCTAGTAGTAAGGCAGTAGTAAGTAGAAGGAATATGAAACTTACAACAGAAGTGTTAATATTAAATTCATCCTTAAGGAAAAATTTCGTTTACAGATAGTACCTACCGCTATTGCAGATTAAACTCAATGTGACATCTCACTAGTTCTAAGAATCAACTATCAGTGTGTTTTGTAATATATATAATTATATTTGTATGTTGTATAATAATGACAAGCCTGAGTTTGTTTTTATCCTTTTTCGATGCAACATTTTCAATGTTATCACTTGGTTTGACATAGTATGACTTGGTGACACATTGAAAGTGTACCTACTTACATACATGCAGGGGGCGTGTTCATTGAAATGGTTATGTGGATGGTCGACAGTTCAATGGTATCTGCGTTTTTGCAACGCGTGTTCCTCAAGAACAAATTAATCAGAAGAGTGCTCTCAGTGCTTATAAGTATTTATAAAAAGCACACGAGTTCATGATTGCCTGGAAACAGGGAAAATTGATAGTTTTTGCTATATACTTTGTCCATAATAACGTTTCTGACAGAAAATATAAATTTTTAAACGAATACAATTGGTGTAAGTACTTCGAATGTTTTAAATGTATTATTTTTTGTTCATATTACTGATATTATTGGTATTATGTTTAGAGTCTATACACTTGTTTTGTTTAGCCACTCTAACAACTAACAGTTGTATCTACCCATGCATTTATCATAATATATCTCATTTTCTCATTTGTCCATTTTTGTGTTCTACATATAATATTTGTAAACTGTATCAGATAATATTGTATGTACAAACAGCAGACTTAAACAATACAGATAATGTTTGACTAAGCCTCTATTTTTAATCGGTCCATTATAGGAGTACAGTACACATGCCACAGCAAAACATTTTATTACCGAGCAAGTGGTCCACCACGCGTATGCATGCTTATATAGCTTAGAAATAAGCACTTATGATTGAGATAATTATTGTATTGAATGGTGAATAATTGTTATTTAGTTTAACTGTAAAGCTGCCAATACTTTACCGACATTGTATATTCCTCACCTAAAAATCCAAATTATCAACGCAGGTAATGCCAAATAAATACTCGTGCAGATAAAAATGACACTACTGGGCATAGGGTATTTATAGGTAATGATTTCATCTCGCTATATTTATTTTTCTGCAGAAAGTCAATATCGTCAATTAATGGCGGAAATCTACGCATTTCCATAGGTTTCCTTTAGGGCAAACGCAATTGTTTGGTGTAATTAGTTTTCAATCTCAAATTATAACATTCCTATCATGTACATACAGTTGTGTATATTGCATTTAGTAATATATCGTACAATAAACTAATCTTATCTTACGAATGTATATATTTATTTGACAAAATTTAACTGTTGCTTATTACTTTAGCTATATAACCAAAAAGAAGTATAATATATAGACACTTAGGCTAGGCACTTGGTTTAACATAAAAATGCCTAAGTACCTACCATAATATTTTGTGAGCCAACTGATGTTCAGAATAGCTAAATATATGATACTAAAATTGCACAGCTAAGTAATTCTTTGCAAATAGCAATATGATTTTGTAGAATCAAAATTTAAACTGAAATCTGAAGTAGGTACACTTTATTAAATGAAGCAGATGTAAAGTTTTAAGGACTAGAGGATACGTCTTATGCAAATTAAATCAGATGGATATCTGTATTCTGTGCTGCAGATCATATGACCATACCAAAAAGGGTTAGGTACAGTTACTTGCAATTACAATAAGACAACAAACTATTTGTGTGTCAGTCCATAAGCAGTTGTTTGTTATTCAAGTTGTGGACACAAGACACAAAAGTGGAATTAAATCTACAACCTCGTTAACCATCATCGATGTATACATTTGGTTCAACTTGTTTGCTTGCATTAAATTATAATGTTTCTATATACATTATATATAAACACTAACACTGATAAAGTTTTTGCGATTAAAATTTTGCATTCACTCAGCCCAAGTTTGTATCTGTATCACCCTTATATATAATATATGCCTTATCATAATCACAACCACTGTAATAAATGGCATCGTAGGCTCATCCCTGCTATGCTTTGTATTTATATTTATGTAAATTATTAATATCACCAAGTATTCTATTGACAAATTTATAGCGTGAGTGATAATTTATCACAAAAAATAAAATCGCCTTCCAAAGTACAATGTCTCCTCATTCATAACCATAAGATAACCTGAACTATTTTCTGAATTGACGTTAAAAAAGCTGTTTGCACACTTCTGCTTATAGTTTTCATATACGTGATTAAGAAATCTCTCTTGTCAAATTTCAACTTCTGCTGAAAATTAGATCCTTACTGAATTCAAATGAATCGTATAAATTGTAGAACGTTAAATATCATAGGTAAAATGTTACTTCATACATTTTTAAATGTACATCCTGCGTGCGTTCAGTAAAATTTCTTCGGAATTGTCACTAACACAGCAGTCCTATATAAATAAAAATATGTAGCTGTATAATTAACCTACGTAAATGTAAAATGGAATAATCTTCATAATAAATGTTTTATTACAATATTGACAGCCTGCATCTGTATGTAGAAAGATGAGATTTGCATGCAAAGTTGGCAATGAAATCAGAGCAACTGAATGTTAGTGTATCTTCTAGAATTTCGATATTTAGTAATATACCTATGTGACATTTAAATGATTTGCCAATAATTGTAGAGACATTGTAATTCCCTTTATGAACGCCAACATTGATGTCTATACACATATACTTTATATCCACTAACAATTATATTAGTAGTCGCATTAGTGATATCATTATTAATTGTTAAATGTGTATGATATGTATCAGTTAATTTATGCACCGCGTCGATACATTAATATTAAAACTGCAAATCGTAGCAACTAGCAAGAGCTGTCATTGCCAGAGAAAAAAGTATCAATTTTTAACAAAAGACGGACATAACAATACAAGTTGGGAAATAATGAGCTAAATGATCTTAAAATATTAACAAAGGAATAATTTCAAGTTAACCTTTTAAGAGTTTTTTAATCTTTTGCCCTCAATAATCTCCTCTCCTTCAACTCAGCCTGAAGATGTTTGTAAGTAATAAGTAAGTGTAGCTCATCGGTTGAAATAGTTGAAAAGCGTGTGAACACATTCAGAAGAACTCATAAATAATTTTCGATTTCCGAAATAAATAATAAACGGATTCGCATTAAGAAAATTCTCATTTCCGATCTTCTGTCGTAAGTCTTATCTCCTTCTATGATTTGATTTATGTATTGCACACTATTATACATAGATATAGAGATATAGCATATACCTGTGTACATTCAATGTTCAAAAACTCAGGTGTCAGTATTTCTCAGCTCTCATTTTTTGGCTTGGCGTGCGTGTAGCTTCGTACCTACATAATATTATCCTTCAATTCCTTCTGTCGGATGAGTATTTATTATTCGCAACATATTTGCAAACGCACGACAAATGCTTCATGAAATGTTGCTGACGTGACGATGTAGCTTAATCTTGCATGGTATATGACTCATGTCTACTTCTTTCTACATCTCAAATCTTTCGAATTCTACATGTTATGTGTATAATGCAATTTCATACATTATCTCATTCTGTTTTATAGTACACTCTCATACATCATACTACATATACACATATTCCAAATAATCCTATATAGAAATTAACACACGTACGTACACTTCCAACCAGTATCTTTGTTATGGGGAATTTTGAATGTCAGTTAATACTAAAGCCGACTAGGGAGTATAGAATAAGATATATACATGAAATTAAACCAGTTTGGGATGTGGAAAACACTCGGATAATTTAATATTCCATGTCTGTAGAAAACTCCATCAGAGCAATCAATAGTATATTATTATAATGTTATAGACTTCATCGAGTTACTTTACTTTTTCATTCTGTTATAATAAACATTCAAATGACATGAACGAATGTGCTAGTGCATGATATTGGTATAAGACTCACCAGCCCATATTATTAATGATTATGATTATGGATACCTAATCAGAAAACAGAGTGAAAAACACACCTCCTGTAATACACATGCATTGTAGAGGTGCGACCGAACCCGAACATGTTCGGTTCGGCCTTTTCGTCACTAATACCGAACAGGAATTTTGAGCAAATTCTGAACCGAACCAGAACAGAAATTTCTTCGAACCGAACACGAACACAAATTACCTGTTCGGTCTCAACTTAAATACCTAAATATTTGGTTCTAATGAATAAATTAACTTCAATTATTTCAGAATAATGTAGTTTCATAATCAATTTTATCCAATTCTGAGTAATATGTATTCATAAGGCATATGAGATATGACTATACTATACTATCTCGAACCGAACCGATCAACAATTTTTATCTAGCCGAACGGAACCAAACATTTTTTTCATAGGCGTACAGAACCCGAACCGAACCTAACATGCAATTTGTCGAACCGAACTCGAACACGAAAAAAACCTGTTCGGTCGCACCTCTAATGCATTGCCATTAGGAAAAAGCTGTGTGCATAAAGTCATCATAATATTATTATTACAATCCAGCTAACAACAGAACATGATACATTCCTCACCATAGCTGGGCGCATCTGCCGAACTCAATTCAACTTAAACTCAAATTTGTGCATAGAGAAGAAACTCAACTCGAACTCAACCTCAATTGAGTTTCACGCACAAACTCAACTCGAACTCAACCTCAATTGAGTTTCACGTACAAACTCAACTCGAACTCAACCTCAATTGAGTTTCACTCACAAACTCAACTCAAACTCAACCTCAATTGAGTTTCACGCAAAAACTCAACTTGAACTCAACCACAGTTGATTTTCAACCACAAACTCAAC
>JAQFYB010000593.1:0-48999 GCA_034694085.1 Pogonognathellus longicornis
TATGTGTGTTTGTATGTAATAGTTAATGTGTGTGAGTGTATCTGAATATTGTGAGATTCTCACTTAGCTCTACTGTCTTGCGATGCCAATCTGTAACAAAACCAAAGCCATATCACAACAAACAGATTGATATGGAGTAAGTTCTGTGTACTAGTACTATGCTTGTATAAAATATAGCTGCAACAAAAGCAAAAGCAAAATAACAATGACTGTATGATTTGCATTACAATTCTGTGTACTAACTTGTACTTTTGGTATATACAGTGGCGTAGTTGGGAAAATGTGTATACACAATGTTTGTGCTATGACCTAATCCATGCAATAATGCAGACGTAAAGAGAATAAAGTAATCTGACCTGTTGATGTGAGTATGTATAGCATATCTTTATTGATTATCTGTCTTCGACTGCAGATTTACATATCACAATATTTATTGAATTATCTTGCCGTAATATTGTTTGTATCTTGTAGGATTGCGCTGATTAATATTATTATTCATATCTCCACGTACTTTGAAGTCAATTGCGTAGAGAACAACTTTATAATTGCGCCAGCCATAGCACTCATTCTCTATATGTATCATACTCCTTTCCATAGACTCCTTTCCTACTTTGTTGTTACTTGTAAGTTGTAATTGTGTTTGTGTAGGTTCAATTATTCAATATATGTTTATTTATGCAAAAGATATCATTGCGAGATTTAAACCGGTAGCAAGAGCTCCTACATCTTATAAGGGATTATATAATTTAAATGACATCTCATAAGAATGCTTTTTAAATGAATCATAATGGTAATGGTAATAGTGTGTAGTATTAATCTGAATTCATGTATACTCTAGTTTTTTAGTAGGTAGTAGGTATCGACAGGTCTGGTCTACTGGTAGACTAACCTATTTTTTATGTTATTCAATTATTCAGTCTTGCTTCACCCAAACTGACTTTTCCTTTTTGTTTGTGTGTTTGTATTTGTGTATAGGTAGTTTGTACGGTGTCTGTGTACGTGTACATAATTATTTGCATCCAGACTAATTTATTTCCAACCACTAATGCATATTGTAGCTAATAAATGTTAGTTGAGTAAAAAGGTACACGGGAATCCGTGAGACAGAGAGTTGAATGTAATTGTAAGTGTGTACTGTTATAGAGTAGATAGAGAATTGGTAGGTACTTTTGTAGAAAACAGTGTGAGAGTAAATTGCAGGTG
Source organism: Pogonognathellus longicornis (assembly GCA_034694085.1). NCBI lineage: Eukaryota > Metazoa > Arthropoda > Collembola > Entomobryomorpha > Tomoceridae > Pogonognathellus > Pogonognathellus longicornis. The sequence continues at coordinate 1,204 of JAQFYB010000593.1, forward strand.
ACAAACAACGACAAGTATCTTCTATATCGTCAAATCAACTCAACCTCACTTTTATGTATCCTAACCTATAAAACCAGAGATCCGTATACACGAATTACACCGCAGAGGAGTTGCCTGTCTAAATAAAGCACTTACAATAATATACAACTGAATTCCATTGTAAACTTCTTTTGCTTTAACATGCCTATATAGTCATGGCATAGCATACAGACTACAGATACAGTACAGATAGATTTGTTTATATACCCATGCATTTTGCAGTAATGTAATTGCATTGCAAATAAGTTTCAGTTTAAAATGAGTCAATTTGATTGAAGTCAATGCAATGTAATAAAACAGAATCATCGTTTGTATTCTGAGATGAGTGTAGAAGTATTATCATTGTGTTGTGCTTTGTTAGTGCTAGTGTTCTGTTACGCTTGGGCCATGACTTCCTTATTGAATGAAACTGCTGAATGACTGATTTTGTTAGTGCCACGCTGTAGTCCTGGTAGTAGAACTAGAAGAATGAAATGGATAATAAAGTAATGAGAACTTACTGAAGTGTATGAATGAGTATGCTGAGCAAGCAAGCAAGCTCAGTGAATGATAAGATAAAGAAAAAGAGTCTCTCAATCTTAATGATAAGTGTAACCACTCTCTGGTAAATTGCACACTATTATAAACCAAGTCAAGTAAAGAGTGCGACGGACGTGCCTCCACAACCTCAGTCCCCCGTTGTTGTCGTTGACTATTTTATTTGGGCTGGGTCGCCATAATATCCATTTGACTGGGATTGCGTTCAGAGTTGCATTATGGAGTTCTGCAGGTAATCATGAGCCGCTTTAGTTGCGCTTACTCATACATACTACAATACTTCTACGACACTGTCACTTTAGGTATACTTTATACACACATATATAGACACAGTAGTTTGTGTGATAGTGAATGACTGCAAGCAAGGATCGTTTTCTTTTCTAATATGCAGGTAGCTTTAAATAAATTTGGATTTATATGGATAATGTGGAGCATTTGAGAATTGAGAGTGTAGGTACTTTACTTGTATTGTACTACGATATAAGGCAAGTAAATATAGCACACAATGTATAGGTAGCTATGAATAATACGTAAGTTTGCGTAGTGTGAGTCGCCTGCCTTTTTATTACAACACAAAATATATTACTTGGATGATGGTATCATTTGCTATCACCTGTGTAGAGTGTACATAGTCAGCTATCATCTTTATATCTAGGTAAGTATGGGGCAATTCCTCTTTTTGTAACAGAAAATTCCCCAGAAATTAAGTTCTTGTTCTTTGCCCGTCATTAACCTATCATCATAATAAACTCAAGAAAACAGTAAACTCACATAGCAATGAGTAAACTGTACCTATGTAGAGTAGATTCTTTGTTAAGCAACTTTTGTGTGTTTCACGTGCGATGATGGTCTGACGTCATTGTTTTGGCTGACAAATGATTATTAAGTCCATTATTAACTTTATTGCACGTTATGATTATGATTATTACACTCTTTATGAACATTATGTATAACTCCGAGTGTAAAACGTAGACATTTTAGGTCAATATGTGGTTTGTTTTACTACATCTTTAGGAAATAACAATAAAACTTAATAAGCATAATAATATTTTATAATCAAATGTGACTGCTATATGCAGAGGGAGAGAGACACACAGAGATAGTTGGAGGGGGGTACCTTCGCCATTGCATACATACATACTCTTCGCTTTCAATGGTTCGCTGAATCCGTGCTCGAAAAAATTGACAAAAAATTTATCCATGATTTGCTTATCTGTAAACTTTGCCATACTTAAATAAATTGCTACCTACTACTTATAGTTATACCTACCAAATTTCTTAAAGCACATAACATTTTTTGGTAGTGCTAGTGTATAGTATGATGTATAGGAATGTGTAAACGTTTGTGCATAAATTATAGTGTGTTGGTCAGCGACTTAGATAATTCATTGCTATATACTTGGTTGGATTAGAAAATCAAGTTTTACTACATTTTGTAATTTATGTGTAGCTGTGAAATTTGTGTTCAATGTTTGCGGAAGTAAATTCAAACTGATGAGAAAGAGTTCTACTTAGACAAAGAAAACTATTAAGTTTAATCTGAATAAAATATCTGTTAAATTAATCTCCTTCCCCCCACCCCCACAACCATGAATAGCACATGTGGCACTTGTTGGAACAAGTTGATTCTAGACAAATAGAATTATGCACTTGGTCTTCAAGAATATTATAATTTCATTTTCTACAACAATAACTACATACCCTACACATACATAGGAATTCCTAGGTAGGTAAATAATGTGTACGTAAATTCTAATAGGATGTAGACTTTACGGCCTTTGCTTTGCTCACAATGCATAAACATTATCAAAATATTATTATAATAGTATTAAAGGAAACTTATGGACTTACTAAGTTCAGACTAAGGTAAAACAATGTGTGTGATCTGTAGTAGGCTATTTGTTCTGTTTTCTTGGTTTTTTAAACACAAATGTAATATAGGTGTGTTTGCTACTAACCTGAACTATTACTTACACTTACACATGCCATTCTGAATAGGCATTAAGGGTAAGTTTGATATAAAATGTAGCAGTTAGTATCTTAATTCCCTGTACATGCAATAAGTCATAGTCTCTATGCATTGTGCACTAACTATACCTGTATGGACAGAAAACAAAAGATATTTGCGTTAACACTGTAATTTAAAATAAAACTTTTACAAGCCATAAAATACTTAGCGTGGCTGAAACCTTATGGATGTGGGATATCCGCAGTAATTAAACTTTATGAGTTTTTCCTGCTTCCACACATGGTTACCGAATTATACACTTACGGCTGATAGAGATAGTACGAGTACAATTGTACTATTACTTGTATTAATTATCATGCATTCCCATTGCACTCACTCTCTACACTATTGCATCATAGCATAACACACGTACATGAATACATGTACTGTATAAATGTAAGTATTAACTATCTCCGCATAATAATCATACATACCCACATTCCTATCTGCATTCTACATAATCATACAGACACATAGAACATTATACAGTTTGTAATAACATAATATTATAACGTTGGGGGTGTAGGTACTTGCAAGAAGCACACGTAATGAATGTAAATGACTTGAAGTGTTAAAGTTGTTGTAGAAAAAAGTATGGTGCCTTCTCAAGGCCCAAAGGCTTTTGCTGATTCACTCTAATTGTTTTACGCTGTTGCTGATACAAATCGACTTGTAGATGTAAGCATACATTTATTATTCTTTTACTAATTAATAACATTTTTAATAAACATCATGATCTTAACATGATATACTACAATGGAGATAATTCTGCTCAAATTGTATATGGATTGTCAATATATTATTTCTGTTGATTTCCTCTTTTCATAAATGGCATGCTTCCGCATAGAATGTACTGCATAACGAGCTCGTCTCGCCAGACTACAAGATCAATATGGGAAACGCATTCTCTCGTAATCAATGATTTTCTCAAAAGATTCTCATTGTATGTGTGCCGACCACGTCTAAACTGAAAACTTTTCCTTATTCCCCACAGGAACAAACTCAATAACTCACATAACCATTATCTTTTTATTTATCTGCACACAATACACACACAAACACACGCATGGCTGTAGTAGTAGTTACCCCTAGCAAATGTGCTACTGTTGTATAATGACGTATGATTAAATGATCTTATCTATTTACCCAGAGAAATACTTCTTTAATATTCAATTGAACATTATTTATTCACATGTTCTTACTAAACCACTTTGTTTTGTACACCTACCTATTTAATCATCTGTAATAATTATTTACCTGTATGAATCCTACCAAACATGAAGTACAAATACCAATGCAAAGACTCGTATGTATGTTACCTAATTAATAATTATTGCAATAAACGATACCACACTAATTATTCTAAGGTTTGTGTAACCTGAATTGTTTTATACAAGTATGCTTTTACATTTATCTAAAAGGGTTACAGGAAATCTGTCAGAATTGTATTATGCATCAATATATCATACGCATTGACACATTTTCTATTAAATCCTTTATATCAATGCTAAAAACATACCCTGTAGAGTCTGCAGTAGTTACCTACAAAATCTCAAAGTCTCAATTAATTCCGTTGAATTACCGTGCAAGATGTCTTTCAAATCTATATATATCAAATATATCAATAATAAGTTGAAGACTCACTTTAATATTATTTGTCGTAATAAATGATTGATAATACACAAGTGAACTTATATTATTATGTCTTGCATAATTGCACAAAAATTAGGCACGCAAAATAGAAAATACAACTAAAAACACCTAAGAAAGATTCAAATTGATATTTCATTCATAAAATACAATAGGAGGTCTGGGAACTTCTATTTATAGTGTACCTATGCACTTGTGCTAAAGGATTTGATTGTTATTGCTTGTTTACTACCTCCCAGATTTCTTATCCGGAATAACTGAATAAGTACTTAACATGAGACTCTTGTGTGTGCAACAAAATTAGGCAAAGAAATACTGGGGTAGTTGAATTAGCAAAATATTGAATGGACGTGATAAGTGAAGAAAGTGAACTTACCTGCTCACCATGTCGCCACGACACACTATTTTTCTACGACGGATGACTTGTGTCGCGATGACTGCACACAAAACACACAATACTGTTAACATCCATTGGATTCATATGATTTTAAACTGAATTCGCATTAGCATAATAATGTAAGTAAAATAGGGAGATCCTACTACAATTACAACAGATCTAAGAGTAAGAAGCTTTATGTGTTTTAAACTAGCAAAGATACATAAATGTAAAACTATATTAGAAAAAAAATGTTCCTGCTGTGCATAACTATTCTACTTGATAACATTATTATAGCTAGGTAGTGCTAACTGTGTGGATGATACAACATAGCTTCATACAGTCATAGAGCACACACACAATACAGACACAATAAGTTGACTGCGTACTGTAGTTTGTAGTACGTGTTCAAAGACCGCATCTTTGTGCTGTGTCATTGTTTCTTTTTTGTGCTTCCATATATTTTTACCTAATTCCTCCATGGATGGGTGTCCCAAGTGACTAATACGGTGAATGATGAAGATAATAGTAATGATGATGCTTGTTGCATCCACAATCCAATCCACATCAACTTCTTTGCGTATACCTAGTTCAATCTTATTTGTATAATGTGCATTGTAACTGCTTACTAAAAGTGAAGAAAAGCAAATGTAAAATAAATGACTGTATCTTTTGTGTTATCTTTTGTAGAATGCATCTGTGTTGACTGAGCGATGAGTTATAGACTTGATTGCTACAAAAAGGTGACTAGGTGTATTACAAATAACAATATTTCAAAGTGTACCCAGAATAAGTAGGTAGATATAAGTACTGAAATTATGTGCAATATTACTTTACTACTACCTAGGTATTTTTACTAGGCATGTACTATGCAATATAAAATGTAAGTGTTATGATCAAGCAATCGTTCTGCTATATGCACACAGTTGATTTCAATTCACAGTTTGCCATTGTATCCGGAAAGAAAGGGAAATCACAGTTTAGTCATACTGACACAGTAACTGTTTTAATAGTTTCAGTAAAGCTTTTGCAATAAAGGATCTGTTCGTCGCAGTGTTGTAATGTTATTATGTGCTGTATCCTTCTAGTATCAACCCAATAAGAAATCATACTCAACAAATGCCAGCTTAGAGGTCAATCCTCATAAAAACCAAAGCCATATTCTGTGCTAGCAAACCTATTACAGTAATGTCCAACTTGGTCTATGACTTTTTTAGGAAATATTATGGCAAATCCACTTTTTCTGACATTTGGCTGTAATTGGCCAAGTTCGCTACAAGTGCAAACTTAACTAAATTAATAAGGATAGTTAAATAACACGTTAGTTAGTATAGTAGCTGCATTAATTGAGTGTTTGCTATTGTCACATCCCATGACGTGTGCAATTGATAAGAAAATTGTGATGCTTGCATTGTTATCTATTTATGGGCAGATGTGCACACGTGCATTGTTTTAATCGCTTGACGCTTTCATCCAAAACAAACCTTTTAGGTATTTCCACAGTATGAAAGTAAGAACTTTGTGATATACCTACGTACTTGGTGATTCAATGGGGCTAATAATATAACAATGTTTTCAGTCAACTAAGAGTTGCTTTTCATTTCAATTAAAATTGCAAATACTGCTGCTGTTAAATATGTGGGCATACGAGCATTTGGAACACAATGCTATTATTGTACTTTCAACTTATATAGTAGTTTAAGTTAACTTAGAATTAAGTACATCCATTCGGTAGTGGCACTTGTAAAATGGTAACTTTAAGGCTGAAACAAAATGCTTTTGTCCTTATTCACTCAGTCTCAACCAAATCATAAGAAGGATTTTGCAATCGATGCAACATTTTAGTAAAACTTCATGAATCTCAATTCAATGCTTTAGCTGTGCTGTACAACTTATATCACCATTAAAAATAGGTTAGTCGTGCTTCGTGCTGTAAAACAGTGAATTTTGTGCGGTAACTGGATTTGACTTTTTCGACCTTATCGCCGGTCTATCAAACTGCCACAACAATTCTGTGAGCTCACTGAGACTACTTTAATTATACACTGCTGGCGAGGTTAAAGCAGCAGCAGCAAATCAAGTCCTTTTATGAACTGTGTTAAAAATATTTCCATATTATTACTAGTGTATATTATAGTACTTACAACAGTATAACATTTAAGCTCCATGAATGACTGACTGCACGGCAAAAACACATGCTGTGTTTCATACACTACACATCCTTGTGTTAAATATGTTCTTTTAAAGGGTTCTGTTGTGTTTGGCCATAGAAATTGTTTGTTTACAGCACACAGAGTAGCAATCACAAACAATTATCGAACGGCTGAGTTGAAATCAAAAACCATTTAGGAAAATGATCTGAAAACCCTGACACATTCTTCTCTTTTACATTTACACGTTATATTGAATTTAGGTTAGGTTGCAGTTCTTAAACAGATGCTAAATTAGTTGGGCCATGCATGAGCAGTACCATAATATTAAAGAATTCTTGAAATGATTCCCTTCAGAAATTCAACTTTTACGCTTCAACTGGGAAATACTTATTTAAGATTTGTAATCAATTAATTTGGTTGATAAAAAATCGTTTTAGCATTATAGCCACAATATCGAGAAATCTTTAATCAATCCAGTAAAACAGTTTTAAAAGTTTCACAACGTTACATAATGGTACAATACAGAGGATTGGAGGACTTAGGCAAACTTAAAAGAGAAAAATCTCAATGATTGACTTAAGAGATTCAAATAAAGGTGCAATGAGGTATTCAACGACCTACAATGGGCAAGGTCTTTATTCTTTATGCACTGTAAGTCACAAATGCTAACAATAACTGCTAATAGCAATACAAATAGTATGCAGGTAGGTACGTACATTATATTACAATCTGCCTTTATTAGTACGTATCTTAATCTGAATAGTACATAAAATATAATGTGTCCTCTTATATGAAGTGCATGCACCTACCTAGTTGTAAATAAATGAAAAGGAAAACCCTTATTTAGCTGGGAATAATTGCATTCTCTGTTTGATACTTGGTAATGAAGCGAATGTGTTAATATGCCGAGTATTTGCATATTATTGCAATAGAACTCAACGACAATCCTATTAAGAGTCAGTCAAGAAAGACAAGAGCCATGCAGCAACTGCCAACAACTGCTATTTGGAAATGACAACGAATTGGTTGCCTTGTGTTTGAATTGGAATCTCCCAGTGTGAGCTTTATTTAGAATTCAACGTATTTGTAGACCGTGATGTTGACAATAAAAGGAGTTATAGATTATTTACGTACATTCAATCTTTTTGCATATAAATGAATGTGAGTTAAGCACTACAACATGAACATAGGCAGCATTGTATTATATAGACATTTTAAATTGCAATTACTTAACGCAGTCATTAGTGAAATAATAGTTAGGTGTAGTGTCGTGTAGGCTATAAGTGATCCATCAGCAGACAATACAGAACCATCAATTGTTTGCGATCAATTGCCACGGCTCAGTTTACCAACACATTCTCAGTCAGTTATATAAACTAATAATATGCAAAATAGCTTGATATTACTTTCAATTCAACTTTTAAGCGTATGCAATTGTAAACACTTTGCCGTGTATAATGCAAGCTTTAGTATAGCCAATGCAATGTCGAATGTTTAATAGTTATAGTGAGAGAGATAGCAGCAGGTTTGGAAATTGATGTCTTTCATAAAAATAATTAAGTACAATCGATTTGCCCTATATCAGAGAACGTGACTTAAATACAAAGAAGAGTTTGATAAGTTTGCAAACTTATAGCAACCTTTCTTTGAACAAGTAAATAACTAAACCAAATAATGTCACTAGTATTTATTGATAACAATGCAATCTTTAATGCAGCTGTTCAACTTTAATCTTTGCACGTTTTCAACTGGAAAGTCTTTTGCAAAGCTTAATTTTAAACATTTCAACTTCCATTTGTCATTTCAAGAGAGTTACTTCACTTGCTTGGTAAAAGTACATTAATACATGCAGTTTTACCATGAAACTCTTTCTTTCGCTTCATTATTTTCAAGGATTTACTAAATGTGCATACTTAAATAAATTTAATATTTCGTTTGCCTTTATCCATCGATTTAAAGTTAATATTATTTGCAATCATTGCCACATGCACATACATTTCAGAACTTGAATCTTATAGTTGAATTATTAGAGATTGAGAGGTAATAAAAATAGCATTAAATTCTCAAAAATTTCAATATATAAGCAATATTATTGAGCAAACATAGTTTGTAAATGAAATGCATTACACTATACTGACTGTACATCAATCTTCTCGTGTACAAAAGTAGCATGCACTTTTGTATGCCACTACTACAGTTTTTGTACATTCAGTTAGTTGTCCTTCCAAACGTCAACTGTTTTACAAGAGTTCTAATTAGTATTGTACTTGTTATACGAACTAAGAACATTCGCATTTGTTAAGGGAGTGACAGTGAGTACGCATATATTATAAACTATCCGATAATTAATTAACATTTTAAGACAAAAAATATGATTCTAAGTAGTATAGTAATGCATTCGGTAAAAACTTCAAAGGGGAAAATTTATTAGTTCAAGGCAAATGTTTTATTTTGCACATTATGCATTGGTGCTGATTGACCGCATTCTGAAATGCGTTGAGGACTTCTTATATAAGAACAGTCGTGTATGCGTTGGGAAGAAAATGTGAAGATCTTTTAGGAACTCCTTGATTACATGAACATAAATTGGTTTTGCCGTCACAATTAGCAAATGCCATCAATCCAATGATTACAATGATATCCAAGGGATTCAAGGCTACAAATTCTAATTACTTATGATGATAACTGTGTTGGATAATTTAAGGTTTATTAAGACTCAATAAAATCCATCTTTTCGACTGTGACATAATTACTGATATTTAAGGTAGCTGTGTGAGTGAACATAAAAAGTAGCTTACCTAAATATTATGATGATGAATTTGTGGGCTTGATAATTCGTATAGACAGCTACACCTGTATTGAGTCGTCATTAGGAGATCAGAAAGTATGAAAGTGTTTAAAATGCCCTTAGTAATGAGAATTTTAGTGGCATGACTTCTGAATAACATATTATGATACAGTCACAGAAGAGGTTCATTATATATTTTAAATATCATTATAATTATATGAATAGGGACCCTATCCTTATATAATATGCTCAAAATGCTTTTACATTAGACTTGCTAATGGAGTGGTCTTAATAACAATGTAAAAGAACTCGCCCAACGTACACCGCCTTAAGGGATGCTTATAAATTATAATATTCTATTACAATTTGCTTTCAGAAAACTAGTTTTACCAATATCTTACATTTACCTATATTTTTAGGTTTAGCCACTCTATCCATACTTTGCCATATTTATTATGCATAATATGATGAAATAACTTCACACGTTAAATTTGGCACGTAATAATATTCGGTAGGGTGCATTCAAGGAGGATTAGTGCTTCCTTTTCTAAACGATGTGATGTGGCCCCATTATGATATAAATATTGTTTAGCTATAGATTGAGGAAGGCTTGATATTTGTAGAACAGCTACACTGAGATGCATTAGACATTTTGAGTGAAGAATTCTTTTTTACACACTTAGTTTCTTACAATGAAGGAAGCTGATGTTTATTTGGTTGTGTTTGTACCTGAATTGTTGCACCTAATACAGAATACAGTAACATTTGTTTCGCTATAAATAATTTTGATTCTCACTTTATTAATACTAAATTACTGGTTATTCTTATTTCTACAATTTATTAATAATTAAGAACAATTGTAACACTAGATTATCCTACATATTTGAGTTGTATTGTTGTATAAACATTTCTTTTGTATGTAACTTTATGTCGAGATGTTTAAAATATACTTCAAGTGTTCACGATGCCCTCAAAGTGGTAGCATTTAAGTAATTTCTGTAATTCTTGCACGATTGTGTACCTTAGAATTGCTAGTGATCACTCAGCCAGATTATTACTTTATGCTACATATCTGTAAGTCCACAAGGGTTATAAAAGCACTTTTAAATTAACAACTATTTTAAGCTGTTCATTTTCGATTTGTCATTTGCTGTCATCAGCAACTATTCAACACGTGTTATAGCTTAAAACATTATTTCAATACTTACAAAAAATTACTAGAAATAAGTATTAGTGTTAGACACAGCTGTCTGACAGAAAGCCTCAGATACAATGTGCAACAAAACTGTTTTCTCATGCAAATTGTATGCATTATCATACACTTCATAATTTGTTTGAAGAATGGATATACATTTTACACTCCACATCTTGCAAACTTGCAATATAATGCTACTAAGAACTTATTTACGGTACAGGGGCCGCTCTGAGAACATTCATTAAATCCAAAACGTTATATTATATGCAAATGAATGGAAAAGTAAATATGCTGGTGCAGTTGAAATGGACTCTTGTGCAACAAATTTCCTATAGGTAGATTAAGAGACGAAATAAATAAGTGGCATGTGAAGAATATAATATTTCATAGCTTCCAGATTCTTATAGTTAACTACTCTTGCATACATGGAGTCACAGAATTGAAAAAGAAATAATGAATAGAAATAATATTTGGTCAACTACAGGACATCGACTCCCACCATGCAATAAAAGTAAATGGACACTTTTTGAGTCTCATACCAAATACAGAGAAGCAAAAATGGGCAGCACAAATGTCGGAGCAGAAGGGATGAAAAAGTATTACAGAATTTTAAGCTTGAGATAACGTACAGCAAAAACTGTTGAAAGGATTTTGCAATCGTCATTCAAATATTTGATAATTTAAAGTGAACCTGCTGTGCCATGAGTGAGAGTGATGATGAGGAGAGGAACTGCTCATATAATTTGTCATTTGACAAACATCATTTCACAGATACTTTTTCCTATTGTTAGCTCTCAAGATAAGCTCTAATAATATAACTGTAGCGCAATAACGGCATGTCTAACAGGATGACAATTTTCCAATTATAATCTCAAGAATTAAATGAGAGTGTACTTGTATGAGTGCAGATACTCTTCAAACAAGGAGAGGTTTTGGTTTGTATAACTCACATTACTTGCATGCTAATGTTTATACAATGCATGGGATAAACACAAAGATAAATGCATAACTAAGTGTGCAATGTTAATGTGATTATGTTATCAACCAATATAGGTATTGTCATTAGTTTTTCTTAAAACGTACATTGTGTGATCAAATGTGAAAATCAATACCTTATCTTTATCACATAACTTTGGTTCTTGTATGTTAACGTTTAAAATGAGTAAAATAAAGCTTCGTTTGGTCTGTGAGGGCATTGTGAACACTTGCAGTATATTTTAAACATCTCGTTCCAATAACATATTATACAAAAGTTACTTCAACAAAATAAATGTTTAGAAAATTCATACAAAATTAACAGTAATAAACTATCTAGTTATAAATGTATTTAATTATTAATAAATTGTAGAAATAAGAATAACCAGTAAGTTAGTATTAAAAAGTGAGTATCAAATATTAATTATTTTTATTTAGAGCGAAACAAATGTAATGTAGTTAAGTTACATATTATGTATTAGGTGTAACAATTTAGGTATAAACACAACTAAATAAACGTCAGCTTTAGCTCATTAAAATACTCCATTAAAAAATGACATCAACTAACTAAGATCAATAGATTATTGGTTGGTTGAGCGTTGAACTGGTTGAGTTAATGTAAATTGTAGAACTCCTTGTTGTAAAATATTTACAATTACCTACTATTCATCTTCACGTATGATTCCTGATTTTTATTCAGATTGACACCCTTATGTACACTAATAAAGTATACGATGGAATGTCCCATGTGTACACATACATACATGTGGGTATATTATGTATAAATTGAAGATTAGGCAGATTATACATTTTTATATGGGTATACCTTCTCTTTGCAGAGATTAAGTTGAAAATGCTGTTTATATAATGCAGTATAATGTATTATGTTACTGAGATTGAAAACCACACATGTAGTTTCGTCTGTGACCTTTGACAACACGTGGGATATTGTAACAAATACAAACGAGTCTCAATACCCTAAAGCAAAATTATTTGGCCATTAAGTAGGTACTTAAAACTAGTACAAACTTTCGGTTCAGGTGACACGACTGTGCCTGTAGTTGTACTTATTGTACTAAGAAATAAGAAATGGCCGCAAAAAACTTTAATTTTACAACCATTCATATATCAACAACAATGGAGTAATATGAAGTGAATCTGGGTAATATTTAAGTGCAAAAATGTCTAAACATGTAATGAGTTTGAGTTTGTACTGTCACATCCGCTTTCATTACGGACTCCATAAAGGATCAATAAAAAATGAAATAAAAAATGAAATTTGTGGTTTGTGTTCAAGTGTTAAGCTTGCACAAAACTGTTACGTAACTAAACAGGTAAACAGAGGGGATCAAGGAAACATGAGCGCTTTAGGAGACATGGAGCTAGTACCAGTAGTAGTCGCTTCACGAATATCAGTTAGTTTTGAAAATGGCATAATCAACATGATGTAACAGCTTCTGAAAGCATTTCATGGTCTGAAAGGGTTAACTTCGTGTTCTGAATTTTTTAAATTATGCCGTAGGGTTCACTTTCTTGCATGCACGCAAAAAGTCGTCATAAAAAACATTGAAATTGAAAGTAAACTTGTAAAGTAACGATTGTAATGTACACGGGTAGAATTATGACGTGCCAACTATAAATATCAATCACGTATGTATACAGAATGTACGAAATGGAATCTTCTGCACAAACTTCTTCGTAATACAAATTTGGAGTAATACGTATGTATTTGTAATACTTTTGATGCCTACATACCAGGATGCTTGAATAAAAACAGGTCTTGCTCGTGCTGAATCTTCTCTTGCTTTCGTCATTGCTAACGTGAATTCATAATTAAAAATAATTTATCGATCGAAAAGTCTACTCTATGGTTCAGCAAAAGTTACGGGTTTTCATTGTAACGTTTCGTTGATAATGCAAAGTTACTGCATCATTCATCTGTTCCTACGTATTGCGTAAAAAGTAGGTACTTTTTATAGAGAATGTCCAATTACGTAAGTTACCAGATAATACAGAATGTAGTAGTACAGATAATATGTGTGGGCACCCTAAAGCGGATTTTGAATTTATTACCATCTCAAAGAACTTTTACGGGTGATTCTTACTGATTGACCTTGCCATTTATGTAACATACTATATACAGCACACAAGGCTTCTCACTCAAGTAACAATATTATTGTTCATATTCATGCAAATTATAGTTTGAAACAGAAAGTTCGTCATTCCCTGTCAAATTGTTGATGAAGGTACGCTTATGGTAAATCCTTGTGGTGTCCCACACAAACACAATGGAATAGTACTGGAAATAGTGTTGTTCTCACAACAAACCAGCAATTTTGTTTTATTTCGAGATTTGCAAAATAAGTTGAATTCTTCGAACATTCTACGTGTATTACAATGATGTGTTGTTTTCCACATTTTACTTGACCATATAAATAATTCACAAACCTTCACCCTGGGTTATTTCCACCACAGAAAATAAAAATGAGAATAATGACAAAATTTCCTTGATGCGAACTACGCAATAGATTTCCCTGCATGGCAGAATTGGAGTGTTAGGTCAAAAATTATAGGTAGGTAGTAGGTAGGTAACTTATTTACGTTATGGTTCATAGATGTACAAGTGCAACTTTTTGTGGTAAAAATGAGATTGTTTACCCAGAATTTTTTTACTTACCTTCAAGTGCAAATTATAGGTATATATTTATCAGTTCTCACCAAGAAAAACTTGGCTTGGAATAATTGTTGTTTTTATTCACTAATTGTTAACTACGCATCAGACCGACTCAATATACACACATCATGCAAGACTCATTATAAATAGCTGTTGGCTGTTACCTGGAAGAATTGTCTACCACTATTTCTTCGAAGAGATTTTTTTTTAATTAAACACAAGTGTAGGTGTGTATATTTTTTAAATAAACTCAATCTAACAATACGTGGGTAGGTATGTCAATAAATCTAGGGTCGTGGTTTGACTTATGTATTTAATAGGTATGTGCCTACGTGTACTTGGCGTCTGCAGTTAAGTCGAAATTGACCAAACTTTTTGCATTACACTAAATTGTAGTGTATAGTATATTTGATTTCATTGCCACATGCACAGGGTCTGTGCTTCAATTTCACGAAATCACTTAATAATTATTATGTAACAGCGTCATTCTGCCATTATTTAGTTGATTTGTAGGTTGAATGTTTGATTTGAGTAATATCTAGAGTACTATCACTATTAGAGTATTTACCTTTTGATGAATCATGTTTCCTAATTGCTGCTCGTTTTAAGGATTTTCAGTATCATACGCACGAATTGCACGAAATAACTCTGTATTATGTAAAGGTTTTGTAACACAAGATTATCACTTCATTTGATTATCTTGTGTTACATCGTCCGTCGAAATTGCACAAGTG
Source organism: Pogonognathellus longicornis (assembly GCA_034694085.1). Classification (NCBI taxonomy): domain Eukaryota; kingdom Metazoa; phylum Arthropoda; class Collembola; order Entomobryomorpha; family Tomoceridae; genus Pogonognathellus; species Pogonognathellus longicornis. The sequence goes on from JAQFYB010000593.1 coordinate 16,333, forward strand.
ATCGTGATTTTCATGATACTGTTCTGCTCACACTGTGTGTTTGGCATGAGAAAGTCAGATTTGGCTCTGTCAGCAAGTTAGTAGATTGTTTCTACCCGACTCGCCAGGAATTCATGCAGTACATCATTATCATTACTTACAATTTCTGTAATGTAAGAAACTTTAGAAGACAATTAAATTAGTACCAGCCTAGTACATACTTTGCAATTACATAGGTACCTATACTTATTATGCTTGTAGTAAGTATCTTATACCTACTTAATGACTATCATAGATAATGCTAGACTTCATATGCATGATACATGTGTGCAGATTAAAAATGCCGGCTTGCACAAAAATCAAAAATCACATTTTTAACAACCATGTCGACTTTGAAGTGTTGAGTTATGTAAGAGTGCTTTAAACTACATAGGTATATGTTCATAAAAAGTGGCTTTTATCTGCATTTTAGCAATTAAATACTAACACGTGTATATTTCTTCAAAAGGCAAACCAAGTACCTACCGAACTGCAGTATATCTTGCGTTGTCAGTTTTTACAATCTGCCTATCCGATTGAGATTACTGGACTCACTGATTTGTTGAGAGATTTTCAGTCGTTTTAAAGTATTCACTTTCGATTTGAGTTTTGGCTTAAAAAACGAAATAAAAATGCGAATTTGTGCGTATTTAACTAGTATTACCTTTACTTCTTTATTGAAACATAAAACCTCTCAATTTCTCCTTGACTATTTCTTATATAGATTGCTAACACGCTACAAAGCGTAGCTAAACCGTGTAATAGAGTTTCAAGCAATGAAATTGATATTTATACAATGCAAGGTATTCTTTCACGAACCGATACATTCTTTCCACCATGAAACTCTAACAACAGGGTGGATGACTAAAAAAGATAATAATATACAGATAAAATAAAAATCCTTATATTTTAGTTGTTCTCACAAAAAAAATGTAACTTTCATCAAGAGAGATGCTCCTTCTAGTATCTTTCATGTCAAGCGTCTAACCAGTAAATCAATGTTATAGTTTTAACTTTTAAGCTGCTCATACGCAAATAGTTTTCTGAGAATACTTGCCTGAAGCTTTGCCTTAAGGTGCATATACATAAGTAGCAGTTTGCACGTGTTTGGATTTTTATACCTATTACTTATACCAGCAACAATAACTTATACTTAGTTCTTTTTTGAGACGAGAAAGGTTGTGATTACAATTGTAAGTTGTGGGCGATCTGGTCGAGTATTTTAGATTTTTCTGCATGCCTAATGCATCTATCTGCTTACAGCATCCATCCCCATCCACATTCTGGGTTTTTCTTCGCAATTAAAAGGTGGCAAGGCACACACCCGTCCGTTCTAACAATAACCACAAGAAAAGTGGAGAATCTTCGTGTAAGAAATGAAGATAGCTCAAGATATATATGCCAGTATTCGCAATAAAATACGCAATAATGATTTCTGGTTCAGTGGTTGAAGGAAACACATCTTTCACGAACCACTGCCACTTATAGCCTCTAATTACACTATAATTTATTTGAGGCGCACTTGGAATGCTAATTATTCACCAAGTAGAACTAATACATCAGTAATAAGTCAACAGAGATAACAATGCTGAATTATGACATGACTTGGGATGGAAATACGAAAAATTAATCCTGAGAGGGAATTTAATGTAGGTAGGATTTACACTTGCGGATTGGGGTTAACAAGTACAGCATCCATCACACTTATCTAATCATCACAGTGCATTAAACTGTATGCGTTTCTTCTTAACACATATTCCTATATAATCTTTGTATACGATTCCTAGGATATTGCTGTTGTACTTAATTTTTTTCTTCAACAAAACTTAAGGTGGGTAATGGTTGCAGATTATTCAACATGATTAATCAATGCACACAAACAGACATCCAGATTACCTTTTATTTGTACTACTAGTTTACATTTCATTTTAGTTGATGTTTGCAACACGTTATTGAATTTCTGTTTTTCAATAGCTTGAATTTGCTTGTAAGGAAAGGAACACGTTAATTGTTGCGTTGTTTTATGTGTTCATTGTTTTTCTTGTATTTATCATGTTGCCTCAATACAATTCACATAATATAGGTACCTATACAATGTGTTAAATGCGTTTTTACTACCTGCAAAAAAGAAATGCAGGTAAGCAATAGGCTGTAGCCTGTCAGATATGCAATCTTTTCATTTTAACTAATGCAAACGAGTCTGTTGTTAAATGGCATCACTTACTTAGACTACCTACTGGTAATTAATGAGGTTGAATGAAAGCATCTCACATTATGCGAATAAAGTAACTGGTGGGTCGGACAGTAGTAGTAGGGAATAGAGCTTCAAGTGGTGATGATTGAAGATATAACTTACACTATGCCGTAATAGCTATAGCTTAATCTACATTCTGTATCTTAGCGTCAAGTTTTATACTACACTCGTGGCTCTAGGTAGGTACAATATTGTTTCTTCTAGGTATAATATAATATCCTATATATGTAGTGCATTGAATTGCCAAATTGCCATTGCAAGCTTTTTTTATGATTCTCACGTTCCTCTTGAACTCTTAATGCTTTTCAAGATTTCTTGTTGACTAATGTTGCCCTAGAGCTTTATTCAAGAGTAGTTGAGTGTAGTAATGAGCTGGGACGTTTGTATTTATATCTGCACCTTTATTAAGACCAGAGTAAGAGTAAGAGTAAACGAGTAAAGAGGCTATGGTTAATTTTGATTGTCAAGAGCCAATCCCTTTCTTTTGATAGGGCTGCAGATAATATGCGGTGAGTTATGTAGAAGATTGTATTCTTTTATCACGAAAATAGCTGAAATCAGAGTAAATGCCAATCGTAGGTGTCGTAGGCATACTCCCTAAATAATATAAGGACATGACATTTCTTAATAATTCATTATTATATAGAGCATTTAAGGCTCATCGCTAACGAATGCATAATTTTAATGAATGACTGGTCAATTCTTATCTGTTTAGTGCCAAGAAAATCGATTGAACACTTTACTACTATTTGTTATAGCTTCTATTAGCTTACTATATATGGGATATAAAAAATGTGGGCACAGATATGAATTTAAAGTTGATATTTTTGCGAAAGCATTTCGCGACCATTAATCTAGTTCTTAACAGACAATCTCTGATCACACTTGCACACAAGAAGTGTAACTATTGCCAATCAGTTGACCAGTCTGAATTGTAAAGTCATTGTACAACAGACAAGTGTCTGGAGTGAAAATCGTAATCATTTTGATTACTTGCGATTATAAAAGCCAATCAAATAAGATCTTCATTCACGAATAAGAAAAGGAATGCATTCAGAATTGTAACTGAATGAGTTGAAAGAATGCAAATATGTGCGATCGATAAAAAACGAGACAGTGACAGAAGACTGCTGTTGTGTAAAGTGTGAATGAGTAAAAGACTTGTGTGATGTGTTGTGTGTTTCTACATACACAAAGACACTAGATGCATACATATTATTTATACAGATTTCTTATCTCACATTATTTCAAAGTGATAATAATGATTGGGAAAATGAGCGATGACGTGAAAGGATGTTATGTAATAAGGCGCAGAAAAAGCACGAATAAAGGCACGAAGTATCTCTGTGTAAATCTTGGCTACGGTAAATAAATGTAATGCAACCTTCCTTTGTTTCTCTGTGAAAGGGTTTGTTCCTTTCTTCAATATCCTGACGTTCTCCTCTATACATTGTCATTACATACATGTTTGCTTTTGGTGTTGGTTCCTGTCCTAATCAAGTCCAGTCTCTTGACATTTTAATACTCCGCATAGGTAATGGTGCAACAGTCCAATGCAATAATTTGATCAGTATATAGCTAATTCTCAAGACACACCCTTGCAACCCAAACTTTCAACGTGTTGTACTTATTAAGCTTTTCGTACAACAAAGACCAAGCCAAATCAAACAGGTTGTGGTGTCGTGCCTCATTCAGAGTTCAAGCCTGCTTTTAATTAACTTCACATTTGTTCCAGTTCAATTAAACCGACCAGTTTCGTAATTCATTTCAGTTCGATATCAAAATTTAGCTTGCCCTAAACAAAAGGTGAGAATGAATTGACCATTCAAGTATTTGTTACGTATAGTAGTGTGGAATGACAGGCTCTGGTAAATAAACATAGTACACAGCATATTACAGATATGTATATCTATCTGATAACTTTATTCTTCAAAATGTCTTTGAAGGATAATATACTTTAGTCTACTTGTCCACTAGCAGTACCTACTTTATTATAACAACGATTTGAGATTTCTTACCTAGGTTTAATTTAAAAAATATTATACTTCATTTAGGATTCCATCTTTGCACATTCAATGTACTTGACACCTGATTGACAATAAATATAAATAGAAATTCTGAACCCAAAATTACATTTCGGTTGTTTACTTGAAAAATACAGTATATTGTACTTAATATTTTTAATAAAACATCATTCATTGCTAGTAATACAGAAGGTACTTTTATTATGTAACTTACAATATGCTGTAGGCCAAACAGACCTACATTCACTTCAATGTCTAGTGTGACTGTTACGAAATAGGAAATTCTGTATGATTAGTCGTATAGACTTTGCCGATAATGTAAGGGGAGAATTTAATAGGAAAACTAATTACTTTATTATCCCACATACATTGGAGATAGCTCATAGTTTGATTAAAGTTGTATTTAACACACACTGCTTTATCTCATCTCACATTGCGTGCATACTACTACTATTCTAACGTTTGTTTGTACCTATTTCAGCTAATGATCTTCATCTATGTAATTAATATTAAACCTGAACTCAATAAATAAAATTCTCAAGGACGAGTCTAGCTAAGATGTAGTACAGTAGATTATGTCGTAGTGTCAGTGTGCCATTTGGTTTGAGATAAAACGTATCATTGTTAGCAACCCCCCTGCTAAGAAGAAAAGCAAAAATTGCCTGTATAGGTAATAGGTACTTAATATTAAGCCACACACGAATAGTGTCTTAAATGCATGTTGTATTGTAATTATAAAGAGCTATGAAGACTTGTATTAAGAACTGCAATCTGCAAGAATGCACTCGGACTGTGTATATGCGTTTGTGATACAATACAGTAGTAATGATCTTGAGTTGTTAAACGCTTCGGTAGATTCTTAGAGATGAATATCAATGCGAATATATCTATAGTTTTCATTGTTACTACATTCATCAATATGTATGACACACATAAAACGATGGAAATTCTATTTTGTAGCAATGTTCAACAAAGAGGTGTAAACGCTAAATTATTTGGCCTTCACATGCTAACAAATTTTTAATTACTGTTTAGAAAATAATTCTCACAACAGCAATAACGTGCCATGTACACATTATGTCTTTTTATAGAAATGATGATACACAAGAATTTGCTATTAATAATATTCTTAACAAAATGGACTTTTATTATATGAGATATGGGTTAAAATTAAAATGCACAATGTTTCTTATTTTTTAGCTGAATGTGATCTGCAAAAAAGGGATAAATAATGGACTACATACATTAATGTATTGTTTTAATTTTTCTTGAGTCTCTTTGTTTTATTAAAGCATTAATCAGTTATATTGTGTAGGCAATAGATGATTTAGTGAGTTCCTTATTAGTAGAATGAACGCATATATTTTTATTGCACCAAATAAAAGTAAATTTCAGGAATAACCTCGAAATTTTCATTATTAGTGTACTAGGTTCACTCTGAATGGATTATGCACGACATATTTTCCCATTCATTATAATTATCACTTGAGATAGTTCTCCCTTTTTTAACAAAAAATCAAATTAATGCTTTTTCATATTATCCAAGGTCAACCTAAACTGGACTAATGCATTGTATCTATTTTGGTGCATACGGATGCTAATAGGATGTGCTACGCTTTGTGCTATTGTGCTAAACAAGTGCTAAACTAACAATAAGTAAGCAACTCAAATCACTCCATTTTTTTGTTTCAAAATCCCAAAGTGCTATAAAAATATACGACTGTCTGGCAAAGTTGCTGTAGCTAACAATAAACTTCATGGAATAATGTAAATAATGTTCGCATTAATTGCATACAATCCTGGCGCATTATACATGTTTCCAAACTACCAATAGAGATACTAGAAGATAACTCCTTATGCTTACTTCATCTTCACAATAATAGATTTTAGTACTCACACATCCTGTTATGATAGCCACAGCATATCCAAGAGATAGCTATCTCAAAAAATTCCAAGCTGCGTATCAGAATTTTATTTTAGGGAAATGCCAAAACACTGTTTTATGATGTATAAAAAAGTAGTTCGTTAAGATGTCTAGTATTTAGTTTTACCTGTGTAAAGAACGACTATAATTGTTTACGTGCAAATGGAAAATTTTATCTTGTATAGGGTCCAGGATTCTGTTTGTGGGAAATGCAAAAGTAATGTTGTCTCTTAAAAAAACATTCTAACACTTCTCATCAGATCGTGCAGTACATTGTTCTGACTCTGAGCAGAGACATTTACGTTTCCTTTTCAAACAACTATGTACTATATACCTACGTCATACTACTCGGCACATAACAACACAAAGAAACGCACTAATAAACACAAACAAGAGAAAAGGAAAAAGACAATGTAATTTGTACATTGAAAACTGAAACTAAAGTTGAGTCAATTCAAACATAACAATTAGTATGAACAAAGAATGCACACGTACTACTGTGTATTGCACACATACAATTCTTGCACGTATTGTTCAACTGTAGTGAAAAAAATGAAAATACATACGCAAATGTGTTACAAGTAAATATGTAAATAGATTTAGGAGTTACATGATAATGCATTTAGAGTTCTTCTGCCAGATCAGCTACTCTGACTGACACTATTTTCTGTATGTTAATCAATGGCAAAATGAAACTTTGGGCGACTGTTGCACAACAAGCTATGGAAGTCATGGTTAAATGAGTTTGTTAAGCCAAAAAATAATGAAACTATGTCTCAGAGTATGATGCAACTGCAATTTGACATTTTGATAATAATATCGTTGTTATATAACTTGAAGTATACATAGGAGGCGGTTATATATAGGTACCTTTATACTTGCATTGCAATTTGTGCATGGCACACACATAACAAAAGACCACCTCCACCATATATCTTAGCACAAGTATGAATGAGACTGCACTGTAGTGCATGTGCTGATAATAGCGGAAACAATTTGATTGGGACAGATAATCAAATCTGTAAAACTAAAAGTGTGTTACTCAATGGAAGTCTGTGTGTGTTGTACTTTTATCAGTTTTGTTGTCTTTACATTCTTCACAGAAACAAATTCAGTAACATTTGATTACGCAAGTTAGTTTGGACAACAGTAGTACATGATGCTAATGGTGGTAGCAAGAAATACTTTTCTCAATAAAGACACACATGCACACACACAGTAAATGATGATGATGATGATCATCTTCATCACTGATCACTGATAAACAGTTCGTGATCCATTGATGCATAAAATATCAGACTACATATTAGCATCACCTACCACGCGGTTTTTGTGTCAAACAACTGACTGATACGGATGCAAAGTTGCTCTCTTACTTCACCGTCCACATGCAGCTGCCTTGTATTTCTAGGCAGACGTATAATCAAGGAGGGAAGAAGAAGATGAAGATTGTTGAATAGTCATGCAAATGAATGCTGCTGCAATCCACTACTGTATAGTGTAATGTTGTGTAATGTCTTGTGTGTGATATCATGCTTCAAATCCGATAAACCTCAATAATCACAGAAATACATTGCCAAATCAATGCATTCCTCCTTATTGTGAGTTAGAAAAATCACACTTGCGTTACATAACTAAATTAGCTACACGAATAAAAAATCCATTTCACAAAACAAAAGTAATTCTCAGTGAAAATCCATCTGTAATAATAATTAAATTAAATTTTAGATTGGATGATGAATATGTGTCTGTACATTATTGAATACTTTGCTACAGTGCAGTATGCTATTATACAGAAATAATTCTACAGTGCTGGTGTGTATGAAAACTGTAGTGTATTGTTACAAGTAATAAATCTATTACTCGAATGAAACTGCTACAATATAAGAAAATTAGTCTTAGTAAAGCAAATCAAAGCAAAATATCTGTCTAAATGCTAAAAAATGTTCTAATGTTATTTACATGAGTGCATTATTGAGATTGAGACTTAGGGAGTTCATGTGCTATACACAGTAGTACGGTAACGTCGCTGCACACACGCTAACTAAGATTATTGCATTTGTAAGCTAATAGTGCAAAAGGAGACCCAGACAGGTAATAAAACACGAAGAGAACACGACGAGAGAAAGTGTTGTCCAATTACTTGCCTTTACTTTACTCAATGATAATAATAATGTTATCATAGTAGGATTTAACTTATATAGTAGCTTTACGTTATATATACACATACAATTTATACATAATGTGTTACATCGAATTGCATTACATTATAAGTACAACTACATTATTTTATGTAGTAGGTACCTACAATTCCTTCGTGTTTACTACATACAACGTATCACATATACTACTGTCTAATAAAGGTAGGTAGGTATGTGTGTTTCTAATGTAGCATTTATTATTATTTATTTATATGCATATCTACAAATAATATTATTTCTGTAAACATTACAGTACGCGTACATTATTGTTAAATACATACTACTACAGATACAATAGTATTAGGAATTCGCCTACATTATGTGTAACAGTGTAGTAGAAGCTAGTAGGTTGTTAGGTACATAATAATACCTAATTAATAATAGTGCGAACTAGCAAAAGTGCACACACATACATAGACAATACAAAGTACACCCATTTTCTGATTAATTATATCGTTGAATTGTATATAAGTGTTTACAGATGATATACTAACACACGCGTTACACTCTTAACTAATTGTATTACAATTACAGCTTGCTAGCTTATTAAAAGTATTTTATAGCTATGCAGCAAACATTTGTAATTGCATATCTATGTAATAGTAGTACAGTAATTAAATTACATGGAAATATATAGTATACTCACACAAATCTGTAGACAAAACACCAATGCAATACAATCTGTCGAGCGAAACAAAAACTATTCTCAATTCCCATCAATGAATAATACTGTTGAAATATGTGCATGCTTAAGGCAATTATTAAACCTAATTTTCAATCCTACATAATTACATGCAAACATTTTGATTGTAAAATTTTGAAGTGTATAACCTGCATGAAAAAGCTTTGAAAATTATTAAAGTAGGAATTTTAATTCTTTCCAGGGCTCAGAAATAACTAAGACAAATCATGGAAATATTTAGCCGTTTTTCAGTGAAGAGAGTAGACGATTTAAAATCGCATTTTGACATCAATTTTGATTAGCAATGCAGTTGGAAATGAAACAAGACATTAATACGAATTCACAATAACTGGATGTTCCGAAATCTATCTATTTCATAAAATGAAGAATATTTTTGGAGTATAGAGTGAAAATTACATAGTGTGTAATATTAGCTAAATAAAAATTCGAGTGAAACAAACAGGTTCAGAGTTTTTGTATTGTAATTAATAAGGACTTCTTTCAGTAAGGCTGACTGATTGATAATATTTTAAATAGACACTTCTGGTATAAAAGTGCATTGAATGAAAGGGCATGATGTGTCCCGTAATATTGAAAAGTGAGTTTATTAGTTGTTTGAATGTGAATTGAACATGTTAGTACATTTCTATTACTAAATACTTTTTCATAAACTACGATTGAAATAACGTCTTGGCATACTATAGTGCATGCAACAATGCATTGACAGTTGTAAGCAATTCGTGCGAGCTACTAGAAATTCACATTGAAGAGACACAGATATGATACTAATTGCACGTGGACTATTACAATATTTACAGAATTCCACATGCAAACTTTTTACAAAACTTTGGCACAAAAGAAACATCCAGCATAAATGTTTTGATTGCAAACATGGCTGGTTCAAATAACTTTAATATAACAATTTCTAAACTGTAATGATTACTGACACTGATAATTGAAAGTGATTAAATTGGAGTTATATACACAACATATGTACACAATGAAGATTGAATTATATAATGTCGATAATATATTTATGCTGTATGTGTACATTATGCATTTACGTTAGGAGATAACATCATGGAGATACGCTTTTATTTAATTACTCAAGTCATTAATACAATACCTCTACTTAAAATGGAACATTTGCACAAGTACTCCTTATTTATAACAGGACAATGTAAGTTTGCCATCAACTCTGTCACTTCCCAAGTGTGCATCTCATTTGCTAAAACATTTACTTTACTTTGGTGGTCCATTTTCGTCATTCATTTCATTATACACAAGATAGAAACTACTCTTGCACACCGGAAGGACGTCATCACAGATTTTTTAAAGGAAACCCTGGTCCAAAGCATTGAAGAGGGCTGCTGCATCTGTATGACTTGAGATCCGCCAAAACGGTAAGGTCATCTGCAACAAAGAAAACAAAAAACGTTTAGTATTATGCAACCAATAACATTGCACGATCGCATCAATTCATTGACGCAATTGATATATAGACAATAAATGGAATTGAATTAAATGAATGTAGCTTCTGTGTGTGAAATTTTTGCCTATTGCCGCCTGTGTCTACATAAAACTACACACTCAGCCTTTCGATTATAATGTCGCATTTTATTGAATTGCATAATATTAATGAATCTTCAACTTTAACTTGCATTACATTGGTATTGCGTAGTGCATGGCCTGTGACTCTGAACGTGTGACGAAGAGAACTGAAACAGGTGCACAAGTTTGACTGAATATCACAATCATATATAATATCTTTGAACACTTAACCTCAAAATTACACCACACTTCCTTATGCAAAATGCATTCTATATTTGCCCTACTGTAAGTAAGTATGTATAATAATAAGTGTATTGTAGAATAATCTTTCATACACATACACGCAGTAAACTAATATAATATTTATGTTGTGTGTATGTATTAGTAAACTTTATTATATTATGTAGGTATGAAGGAATAAAAAAATTAAGGTAAATCATTTGGGTCATTGTCTGCGTGGTAGAGACAAGTCAAAATAAATACAGACGGTAAAAAATTCATTAGGACAGTTAGTTCATAGTTCACGAGAATAAATGGATCATTGGGAAAGACACTGCCGCAAAAGTGACTGTAACCACCTCAGCGAATCAACATTCACTATCAGATTACCTAATCACTAACAATATTATCAAAAGAAACAATTTATCTCTAATAATCTGTAGTAACTTGTACTACATGACAAGACAACTATGTAATTTTATTGTGTCTGTGTCTAACAGTGTGTAAGTGAGTGCCACACCGATATATTATTACAGTGGTACTGGTTTTAGAGGTGGAAGTAATTTGTATACACACGTACAGTCGCTCCATTGTTTTAACTTTTTAATAATAACTTTTACGCTCACAATGTGAAGTACGTACATAGTGATTTACGTATTAAATATTATTATAACACATAAAAAGCGTTTACGAGATTTTTTTAAAGCTGTAAGCTCTATTCTAAGTAGAATCGAAGTTATAGCCACTCCTTTCTCTATTTAATTAATAAATGTTTCCCAAACGCAAATCAATATATCCAAATCAAACGAGTCTGTACAAAGTAACTTCATTTATTTATTTATAACTGCTGTGAAATAATCATTAAGAAAACAACAATCTCAGGCTGTAAGATTCTTTACATTTTTCATTAAAATCTCATCCTTTGTTGCATTGGACAATATTGTAAACTCGTACAAAGCGGTTTGATAACTTCGCTGATGTTTTTATAAAGCGTGCCGCGTTTTCTTTATGTTGACATCATTTTGCAGTCATGTCTTAAGGTTTCACTGTTAAACGAAAACTAAAACCTCAAATTGCATATTTGTACCTATTTTAGTGTAAATACCAAATTTTGTAATTGTAGCAAATTAATTAAACGAAGATTGTATTAAACAATTCCTTTAAGTACACAACAGCAGTAATGACAAGAACGCCTGCAAAAATGCACAATAGATATATATGTGCTATACATTGGGTTACAATTACAATACATCCGTTGATATGTACTCATTTATCTCTTAAGCACATACTGTAAGTACGACATACAATAAAGCACTAGGCAAAAATTCAGAAAACGAAAGTGAATTTAATGCCCTAAACACCAACACAACTTATGTAAATACCTAACTAAAAGTTTTTTGTGAATGACACATTTCAGTATTTATGAAGCAATAGCTAGTTCTAATCCATGTGAGCACGAGTTATTAAATTCTTCGTGTGGACTGCAGGCATTTGTAAAGTAAAAGAGTCAGAAAAAATTCTATAACCTTGAAGATACATTCTTGCAGTGAATAGTAAACAAAGACTCAAATGCACAGCAAAACTATTGAATAGTACACAACTGAAATTATAATTGATATGCAGCACGTGGAAATTAACGATAGCCATTTGTAAATACCTACCGAGATGCATTAGGTATACATATTGCACAATGTATTTACAAAAGACATGTATATGTGTTTAATATCTCAATTTTTTTCTATGGCAAATACAGAATACATAATGCTAGTGGGTACTGTGCTTGGTAATACCTTATTAACTTCTTAGGTACTTATACTTAGGTATGCTGAGCTCTACTGTATTAGTAAAAGTGAAGGTAGGTATTCATACAATAATAATATGTAAATTGAAAGAGATGAGAAGAAGATTATTTGAGCGAGTGGAAAAAATGTTGTTTGATGAGCCGGGGTGCCATTGAACTCTTGGAGATCAAACCAAAATTCTGTTCATTGAATGTGTGTATAAGTATTCCTTCTTATTATTTTCTAACTACTACCTTCACACAAAAAATGGAATTCAATGTTTCATGTAGCAACAAAGAATGAAAGAGAGAGAGGAATACCTATAGAAACTCATACATTGCACAAATACTAATAAAAAGTACCTCATTCACGCAATACTGATATAACACCACCAAAGTACAACACACACACGTACATGACTCTGACTACATAAGCACAATGCGCTGGGGTTTAATAATGATACACTAAAAGTATGAGCGTGCAATTAACTTCTTCACATGCTGCTGCAAAGTGTACACGATGGTGATGGTGGTGCCTAGTTCAATTCAGAAAAGACGTGTAGTTGTCCACGGAGAAGTGCACATGCCAAATAACATAAACCAAAATCCAAAGCAACCCAACTACTTACTAATAAAATGAATCTCACACTCACTGTCAGTATTGAATTGTGAGTTCATGAAAATCTTATAGAAAGATGAAACACAATATCTTCTCTATACTCCTAGCTGTATCTGCAGAATATACACCTTTACTTTTAAATGTGTTGTATTTGTGTGTATGCACACATACATGCATTAAGGAGTAGAATCAATAAGCTTTATATCTGCCAGTGTGTTTGTGTAGGTTAGAGAATACAAAGCGATGGTGTGGTAGCGTCAGATTTTCATGCTTGTATGCAGTGCAGCGTGATAAGTAAATGATGCATTAATAGAAATCAGACTAGCTATATCTAATTTAGTAGACATTACGAGACCAAGGGAAATTCGCATCCTTCACTGTTACTCAACCTGAAGATAAAGCTAAAGTCTCTATAGGTATGACGTGGACTGCCTTAAAATTATTAGGCACTCTGTGTCCACAACATAGTGCAAGTGTACCATAAAGAATTCAGACCAAAGTGAGATGAGACGAAACGCGACGAGAGCCAATTCAACTCTGACAATCAGTAAAAAGGTTTTCTTGTAACTTGTGTCTGTGTGTATTAGTATTGTGGTGTAAGTATAGTTATTAATGTACTTTTACTACATAGTTTATTTATTTTGAATAGCAAAATGTATGTAAGAACACAGAAAAGATTTTTTTGTAGTCTATACTTACACACACCTTAAATCAGATTAGGATTTGCTTGAATCAGTTATTATGTTTTGAGTGTTTGCAGTTGTTTCAGTAACTGACGCAACTAATGCATAACACACTACAAGTATAACATTGTAGCATGTTGTAGTAAATAATATAACTAGTAAACGAATAAAAAATTTCTCATCTACTAATTCCATCTAATATACTACAGTTGCAGTTACACTTACAGTAGACACAGATATTGCACCATTGGGAAGTTAGAGTTATAAAAATTGTGCCTTCACATGCATATTACAACCTTAAGATTGTTAACATAGATGTTTTTGATATCTGAAAGCCATTAGAATGCATTCAAGCGAAACAAGTCAAGTTTTACCATAATGTCTATAACTTGCACAAAAATTCGTCATAAAACATTTAAAGAAAGTCATGATTAAAGCTTGAAATTGATGCATACATAATTCATTGTGTAAAAATCATGAGTTCATCCATAGCTTATATCCAAAACTAATACTACTATGTAACACAATTCCAATTCCACCGCACTGCAAAATTGAAGTGTCTAGATTTTAAAGTATTTTTGCACACTATACGCATTTCAAAGAAATCGATTCAGTTTTTTACATTACAACATATATTTTAAGCAGCCATTTTTGAGAACTTTTTTGAGTAGAGTTTTTGAGAATTTTTTTGCATTCCTTAGTAAGTATATGTAATTTATTTGATACTACTGAAGTGAATAGTCCATTTAAGATAGTTTGTAAATAATTGACACTGTAAAAGTAAGTCTGATCTCAAATCACATACGTAGGTATTTATGATCGTATCTGTATTACTTATCCAAGATTTCTTTTTGCTGTTCCACTCTGATTGTGAGCTTATTATTTATTTATTCTGCGAAGGAAACAGTATTTACCTTGTTCCCTACTTGATTTATTATAAAACAGACAGACGTTTGATAAATGGACACACCTTCCTTGAACACTTGTTAAATAATTGCATTAATAAAGCAGGACGTAACGATAGTAAAACCCATTAACTTTATACCTACGTGTGTTACTAGTGTAAATCTGAACATGTCATGATTCGGCTACATTATACAGTGCAATACTTGTTTTATGTATTTTGTGGCCGGTGTACAACGTACAGCGTATTTGATTGAGTCCAAGTATCCAAGTAAGTATAATATAATCATGAACTTGCTTTGGTATTAACAAAGTAAAAGTTGAGCTGGTTTCATTTAGTGATCTGCTCCGTGTGAAAAGGTGTTTTAGTGTTGGTAGACACAAAACAACATATTTACATAAAACAAGGAAATATTCATAACTCATTATTACATGGATACATAGACATACTGATATGAGTGCTACATATATTATTATAACATAAAACGTTAGTCATGTTTACAGTTTGTATTACATTTCCTGCCAACTACATACAACACTGCAGCTGGAAGACTTTAGGTATCCGGAAATGTCTGCATGTACAAATAGCATTGCCGTGTTAAACTGAGTATAAAAACAGAACATAATCGCTAAATGATAACTAATCTCACGCTTTACTCTGTTTCATTTTAATGTTTATAACTCTACGTATTTTAGTCAGCATGAAATGCTGAGCATTTATACTGCATATTATACGCAAAAAACTATGTTAATCCTTCACATTAGAATAATAAACCCTGCCATTTGCTTTTACACTATTTTTACGCCTATATAATTTTACTTGCTTCAATTTGGCCCGATCGTCTTACAGCACTGCAATTTAATCAGTAATTAGTGGAATTTTGTATTACATCATGTTCTACAACCTGGCAATGCTTTGCAAATTGTGTTTGACACACAGTGGTAGAAAGTTAATGACTTTTTGCTTATTGAGGTTTAAGGCGATCAGCGATGGGATGAAGGAAGTCAATTATTATTTACCAGAGCAAAAGCAATTTTTTAACTCTACATAAAATCTACCTACATTCATACAACAATATAACATGATCTCCTTCTACTTACATACAACGTAGATAAATATTATAATAAACCTTATGAAGCCAATAATTGTACCTAAGGATGTATAGCTATGTATTTTTAAATGTGATACTACATTTCAATCAATGTCTAATTCTTACGTATCTAATTCTTACATTGATAAAGACGGAAGTGAGGAAGAAGTGTTTTTTAGAACGATTCGACCAGATTGCCTACCTTTACCAGTAGTATGTAACTAAAGTACATTATATACAAGTACAAGTAAGTACATAGAATTCAAGCTATTCATGAATGACTGACGAATCTGTAGCCTATAGTTATGAGCCACCGCTTCCTTTAAGGCATGTGCGATTAGCTGCTGCTGTGTGTATTTATAATACTTATTTTATTTTGTGTTGTATAATCATTATATTATTTGCTTTACATGCGCTTACACTGCCATAATAGACCCACATACATTTTTTCAATGAGACTTGTTCCATTAGTTGATTGTTGTTCAGAGTTTGTGACGTATTTATTTTTAATGTTGAGTTGAGCGGGGTAAGTGAGAGAGTGAGAGTGAATCAGTACAGCACAAAAACACGAGAGTGTATTGTTCTGTAAAAACGCTAATGCTATTGTATTTCGATTAGATGCACGTATGCCATAATAGTTATTGTTTTGTTTTTTGCACTCAGTAGACTGACACACAGAGAAACAACGCACTCACGTAATCGTAGGACATAATGCTAATACGTAATGTAAAACAGGAGTAGTAAGTATATTAGTAGTAACCTGTTTGGCTGCATGTTCTTCGTCTCTACCATCTCCGACCACGACGTAGGTACACTTGCGACCAAAGCGAGATATAATTCGTTCGAAACAACTCTCCTTCCCTAAACAAACAAAAACAACACATCACACATTAGTCTTTTATGAACTATAGAATATATATAAGTATGTAGCATATATTTAACGTATAATGTAAGCGTGTACAAGCGTCATGTCTATGGTGTGTTATAATTGAATTTTATTGCACTTAATAAGAATATTATTATTATTATTGCGCCGACACTGTATACACAGCCGAATCAAAGAAAAACTTGCAGGTAGGAGTATTGTTTCACTAGTAAATATTCCAAAACGCTATTATTAAATAACATAATAAAGGGATTATACAACTAAATACTTTGCTATTCATTATACATACAATATACAACGTGAACAATATTGTACACTACTTTACTAGTATATGTATCACAAGCGAACCTTGTCTTGCTTTGTTTGCCATGTCGTTGTATAGGCATACGTAGTAAGATTTCATTATCTTTTTATCACTCTTTTGCTACTTATCCATCGTTCGTTAGCCTATCTGAGATTTTTAAACTGAAATGAAAGTCATTACACACAAAGTGCTATAGCAGTCTTAAAGCACGCACATAATAAGTATAGGATGTGTATCTGTAGCGTGTAGGAATGTATGTAGGTATGGACACACAAATGCATAATAAATTGCTGCAACCTACCTATAGCTATAGGTGTGTAGATACATAAGTACATTGAATGTTCAAAGACCTTTGCTTGTAGTAGTAAATAAAAGGGAAGCTTCACTTACTCTATGCTACACAGCTTAATTGACAAATAAAGGAGATCATAAAAGTGCAAGAACATATTCTGCTAATAAAACGTAATATACCTAAATAAATACAATTGTGTGCAATTATTTTAATTAATCAGAATATATATGTGAATTGCAGTAGCACAAATAGAGAAAAAAATCAAATTAGCTAAAGCAGCACCTTAGTACCTTTACTAATACTAATAGGTTTGCTCATGGATTCTAATACGTTTGCTTAATGATATAATGATATCAGCTTTTTTAGTTTGAGGTGAAAGAAAAATTGTCATGGTTCAATATTCATGTACTGTCAGTCAGCCTCGATTGTATGTGGTGCTATCTGTAATTACTGCAGCCATCATAATTCTCCTTTACTAGAATATGGTTAGAATACGAATTAATGTTTTTTATTTGTGTGAAGCAATGAGTACAGTACGCACCTAGGTATATGTTGGACCAATTACAGTTAAACTTTTCATAACAATTCCTTCTTCACTCAAGTTGAAGAACATTACAAGTCGCTAATATATTTTTATTGTGAGTAATATCAAAACAAAATTGAAATCGTGAATACTCCATGAGATCATTTAACTACAAGATTAACATTTCACTTTCGTTTTCATAAAGCTAGTCTTGTGAATAATGTGAATCTATAAATTGTATAGATTTGCCTTGGCACATTTAGTTTTAGTAGTTTATTATGATTCTAAATAGTATAAAAATTTTATAGAGAAACCTGACAGGGTTGTGAAAAAATTATAATGTTAGTAACAATTGCTTGAGGTGATGTGAGTTATGAATCTTGTAAAAAATGTATCATGAAACGAAAACAGATCGTAGTGTCGGCAGACTTAAAAGTGTGACAAATAGTTTGTGAATAAATACATATTTTTGAAAGAAAGTCAAACAAAAGGTCAGTTAAAAGTAAAATGTTGGCCCTGAAATTATAAGAATGTTCAACACAAACTGAATTGAGTTGAGACTTCGATTCAGAAAAGTCCGCCCAACAATTAGTAAGTCCATTTATGTAAAACTGCGTCATTTAAGTAGTCATCCAGAATTACCATTGCATTAAGGAAAGAAAGGTAAACTTTGAAAGTATGTTTTTATGATGAATCTTTAATTTTATGAGATAGACTCCACCTTTGTATGAAGAGAAATAGTTCATCGTTCATTCGTACAATATGACTCGTGGCAAGGCACACATCACACGCATTGTTATGGAATGGAATTGTACAAGAACTGCTGTTTTGTGCTTACATTCTTTTATTCTAAGGAAGAATTACGCAACATGACGTAAAAATAGATGAGAGTGCAGCTCAAGCAAGGCGTTTCGTCTGTGCTAAAAGGAATTGCTCCATAAACGATAAATGACTGGTTGTAAAAAATGATCCAAACCTTTCAAATCATGTAGACATTTAACAGTTTTTTATTTTAAGGAGTACAATCTTTAATCTTTATCCGTACACAAGGTGTCAAGTTCCCCACCTAATCGCCTGTAGATAAGCTTTGATCACTCTCAATTTACTACGCTGAAACTAAAATGTAACTTCATCCCTCCATCTCCTTCGTTACTTACCTATACCTACCAATCAAATCACACTAACTAATAACTAACTAGAACTTTATGAGCAATTTTCAGCAGAAAATTTAATTCATATTACCCTTCAATTTGTTTATGGTCACACCTGCAATTAATTAAATGCCTGAAGAAAAGCAACTTTTTATGAGTATTATACCACGTATACTCTAAACTGTACCTATACAGTCTGCTGTTTATTATGACTGACACAGAACATTAATAAGAGCAAATAAGCAAATGCCTACAACTACACTCACTACATTGTATCTTTCCTAGTATTAATAAAGTAATTTTTAATAGCTTCATTCATATTTATTTTTATAAATACATTATAAAACGAAAACTTACCAGTTTTGGTTGCAGAGTAAATATTCTCAATAGGAAAGACAGAGCCAAGGTTGTATAAAAGAACTTTGGCCAATGCTGGAACCAACTGGGTAGTCGTCACCAGGACATTCACACAATTTGGTCTGAAATTAAAACATTGTCATCAAAAATCATGTCATTTCATTATCACATTTTTACTTTTAGTTTACCAAGCATTATCAGATCTAATTCACTAACAAAAATACTATTACATTTGTTCGTTGCTACTCTTGACGGCATCCTGCTTTACTACTCATTTAAGAAAACATTCATTACACATAATGCATAGTAATAAATTGGTCTGAATGTATTTCTCACAATTACTTTGCTTTTTATTCATTGTGTATAGTTCTTATGGGTTTGTGCTGTGTGAGCACAGAAAGAGCGACAATTACTACACGATTGGAAAGTTTCCTTCCCAAGTCACTCGATTCGTTTGACTCTGCCGTTCTACGTGTACTCACATGAGAGCAGTTTTTATAAATTACTAATAGTAAACTAGTACTCTGCATAATGCAGTATAATATTTATCTATACACTATATGCATAGCTACTATGTGTATTGTACAACACTACTTCATATTACTATCACATGTGCATGTGCAAGTAGTCTTACTGGCTTTCCAGACGGACCATGCAAAATCATTTAGAGTACATACTAGTAGAAGTGTCTCACAGAAGTGCTCAAACTTTTTATAGGTACTATATTGCATTGTGCTTGCTCGGTACAGCAAACAATGTTGTAGATTACATATTACATTCCAGATTTATATTTTTTAGTGCAATAATGAGTGATACGTTACACGTTACACACATCAAATGCACATGCAAGCAAACGTGTCTCATTTGCAATAAACCAACTCGGTATACAAAATACAGCTGCAGGTAACTAGCTATTAACAATTGTACTTTTTATTATCAAGCGAATGCTCTTGGAATGTATTTCTAATAGAAGTTGTATACACAGTGCCAAATTTTCAATTTCCTCCTCCTACTACGATTTGTGAGGTACACAAAAGTAACACTAAAAATAGAGAGAATTTCATGCATTTTTCATCGCATTAAATTATCTTGCATGTTTATTTAAACTCTTCACTATATATACTCTGTTAGATTCTCGTTTGAAATCAAGAAGAGGGTTCCTTTATAATAATATGAAAATAATACTTAGGCATATAAAATTTTGACATTAGAAATCTCACGCCGGAGATAGCTACTAATGTTGTTTGCGACCGTTTTAAATCGAAAGTCATGCTGAAATAAAAATAGAAGTTTTGTATTGATAGAGTCAAGTTAAGAGTGTAATCATGCAGTTACGATTCATTGTGGTAGATCCACAGAACATGTAAATATAGAGCATAACAATAAACCAAACTTTTATGCCTTCATTAATTTAAAATGAGCGAAGCCTCAAACAAGGATTGCTTTTTCCTACGCACGTAGTAATTTGCATAGAAAATCTAGATCGTGATTTGTTGTTTTGGAAATCATCATTACGACCTGTTACAGCATCAAAAAGAAACGAGGCTACCAATATGCCCAGCCCAACCCAGAATTTGGTGCATAGGAGTATAGAAATTCTGATTGTAAACAGTATAACATGCTTATAAGTAAAGTACCTACTAATCTAATATGTTGCAAAAACTACAAATACGTTTCAATGAAAACTAATCTAAGCAAAATTATCCAACCGCACCGCACACGAAGAAGTATAAGAGTGACCAGACAAAAATAGAGTCGGTCAGTGTACAATGTACCATTATAACAGTGTCTCCATTTATGTTTCACTAGAATGATGGTGCGAATTAAGTTACACTTTTTCCTAGGTTCACACAAAGAGCAAAATTTCTCACAGAAAAGAAGACAGGAGTTTTTGCATAACTTTTGTGCAGTAGACATTGCTAATTAGGGGTCCAATGTATAAATAATGAAATTTACCTGGAATTAATGACGGATAAACATTTAAGGGTAAGGGATGCCCAGTTGTCAGTGATTTCCTCGATTTCAGCCCGCATTTGAAGCCATTGGTTTCTCGTCACGGCTCCCATCATTCCTGCAATTGTGTAGAATTAAGTGGAGTTAGCGAAAGTGACAAATTTTGCATCACGCCCATTTCATTTCACACAAATGCATCCATCAACTCATTACTTACTTCAAGTTGCTAACGAGCTATATGCCTTGCCGATCTGCGACGTGGCAATGTTTCATTGTATGTATGTATGTATGTATAAAAGTATAGTTCATAAATCTTGTAGAGTTGCGTTAACAATCTGTACTTGAGCCAGTTAAGTCTGTCTTTTAACTTATTATTGTGTACCTACTAACTACAATTGCTCTGCTGCGTCACATTATTATTCTCAGTAGGGTCCCACACATTTGCCATGCAATACGACTACCTGACTTCATTTCCAAGTTTTGTGGCTTTAGGCACATGGTAATAATATTGTAATAGTAATAGTAACAATGTGAAATGTGCGAAAACATCACATTCTACTTTAAATTCAACCCAAGATCATTTTTATTAAGTTTTATTGCAAGAAATACATGTGTAGGAAAATACAAAGTACTTAGATCATTCAGTACCCATGGTGGTAACCGCAAAGCGACATCGACTCTCACAATTATCAGGAATTCTACTTAACTCAGCAGAGACATTGACATTACGCATTAGTAATAAAAAGCATATTATATTTTCATGCTGCTACATAACATAACTTTAATACTAATGTAAACTTAACGCAGTATTATTACTACCTGAGCCGAGTTACGTCTCTTGAAATTAAAACCGACTCGCTAAAGACTCGTAATCAGCTGGGTGCAACAAATGACAGGAATACTCAACTCTAATGCTGTTACAAGTTAACCTTTATACTAATAACACTAACAAGCTGAATTAATGTTAGCTCTTTGCAAGGCAATTTGCATAAATGCGATTTAAAATGGAATTATGGTGTCAAGAACTTTTGTTTTTATGAGCCTGATCCTGAGTACAGTGTACATACGATTACCACCACAGGTAAACAATTATTTCCATTATCAACGGAAATACAAATGTTTTAAAGCGTTACGAATTACTTCATGATATTTTTAATGCGCGTGAAGAATTTGTGTCTTTATTTACCTGTGCAACAATTCAAACAATGCAAATGCAACAGATTAAAACAATTTTTGTGATTCCATTTTCTTATCCTTGTTAAGAGATAGAGAATTCCAAAAATTAATTCATAAAAGAACAATGATATTATTTAAAATTAATACAAATAGAATGCAACAAGTTTGATGGAAAGTGTGACCAAGAACTTCCAATAGCTCTGCTACACCGTTACAACAATGAATCTACAATAGCTTATTAGCAATAATAATGCATTCGATTAACTAATGGCTTGGTGGTGTCAGTCTCAGAAAAAGTAATGAAAACGCCCCAAGTGATTCTATTCGTGTAAAGTAAAAACTGTGAATATCTGACTGGTTTCCCTTTGCTTTTGTTGAACTTATCTAACTTTACAACTAATTAACTACGCTTCGTCCTCTCATTTAATGCTTCATTCTAATCCTTAACATTCAAACATCCTACCCCTACCATTGAAAAAGCCATAAGAGACAGCTATAAAAATATTTTATTTATTGCCCTTACTCTGTATAGCAACATCTCAAAACTATTTAGCGTTTCTCTGCATTCCAACAAGGAACATGCAGCGTGCACTACAACACAGTAGGTACCCAATAATAAATGTCTGAGAAAGACATGAAAGTATTATGACATTTGCACAAAGTACTTCATTAAGTAAAAAACACGAATTCAAGACTTTTTCTTAACTTGAATTCCAATTCACATCTATCATTTGTTGTGCAGTTGGATTTGCGTGAAATGTGACAAGAGATTACACGGTTAGTCAATTCAAGAGTCTCAATACAATTCAAGTCCAATCTCAATCCAACAATGTACATACTTCATAAACCAAAAACACATTCGTGTACTTTGTCATTCATATTGTACATACAGTTTGTAATATGCAACTAACAAATAATTGTAAAATTGCACTACTCACGTAACATTTTTGCATTACAATGTACAGATAAATATAACAAGGCAACATTATACCACGCTATGTACAATCACATACTAGCTACAAAGTCACTGTATCGCAAATGACACTGTAGGAAAAAGTTTGTTGTGAATGCGAAAGACAGGAGATTTATATAATAGGATTATGTAGTACGTTCTTGTATAATGGTGCACATGCTACATGTAGTGTACACAACATTGCAATTGCTACATGCACACACACAAAACATGTCTGTAAAGAAAGAGTGCATAATATCGGATAGCCCATTAATAGAGTAATGTGGTAGTAGTAGTGTACAAAAGAAAAATATGGAATTGAACACTTGACACGAGTTTCTTTTCTGTCATAATCAAAATGCAGCAAAGAAACAACTCTACAACTTGCACTGCAACTCACATTATACCTAGGACTACTATTACATTAGCTCAAAGCTCAAGTAACAACCATCACACCAGAGACTCCTCTACCATTACATATTTTCACTTTCATTTTATTATTCCATGAGGTCAGGATTCAATTTCAACTTCATAAATATACACACATTGTCCCCTTCTTCCTCTCTGCTCCTTACACTACTAACTACACTATAAACTACACACATACACCTATTGCCATTTGACTTTAGTGTGTACATATATACAAGCAACTCCAATGTAGTTCAGCCCAACGAGTGTTGTAGTGTATGCCTAAGTACTAATAACTACATGGTAGGTACTCGGTAGCTATAAAGCTCTTCCATTTATAATTATATAACTAACTAATACATTCCTTACAACAGCAAAGTTATCTTACAATGTATGTATGTGTAGGATATGTACACAGATATTATTGTGAACCATGTGCATTATTGTAGTGTGTTAGTGTGTCTACACACAGTGTCTCCAGTTCATTATTACAACTTGACTACTGTCCTTCTATCACTAGTAATCATCTTCGCTTGGTTGCTTGGGTGTGCAAGTGTCTCCCTTACTTTAACCTACACAGTACACAGTAAGCAACTACCTACGTAGCGAAACAGCATGCGAATAGAAATCGCAAGGAAAAATGAAATTCATAATATGTAAATATAATTTATATGAATACTTTTACCATAGGTACGTCGTTTTATTCTCAGTAGTAGGTAGGAATATTATGACATGTTTGCTACCTACCTTCACAGAAATCATATTGTAATTGTGACTCTTTTATTTCTCGCATAAATTGCATGATGTGTATTGTGATTGTGTATAGGAACACGGAATAAAAAAATTTACGAAATTTTTACAAAGCTTGTGTATAGATTATAATAATAATAAAGCGGTATAGTGTAAGATATGTATAAAGGTACTAATAATTTGTATCCGTTCTGTATGGGGAATATTTACAAGACAGTCTTTTCACGCGACACAAACAACTCAGATATAATAGACAAGTAATGATACCCTCATAATTGATTACAATGTATTTAAGCCGTGTTATCGTGTAACTTTTTAGTTCCTTTTCCGCAATTCACACACAACTATATATAGCATTATAGGTAGGTATCTATACTACATTAACAATGAACTTGCTTTAACATAGGCACAGTATGCTGTTACTTTTCATAATTTCTTTCATTAAAGTGTCAAATACACGGTAATTAATATGCTCAACTCCTTTTCTTTCCGCTGTGATTCTTAGTATATGTATAACAGTCTAAAGCTTTAATTACAACTATGCTGTGTTTTGTGTGTAAGCGTGTTCTTGGAATAATATGATTGGTTCTTTTGTTGAAGAACATGATATAACCAATGTAAGACTTCAGGAAACATTTTCTTGAACATCACGCTTTACTTAACAAATAAGCTTAATAAGTAACCTACAAATTTTTAACCAGATGTAATTAGGAGTCTCAAATTATGATGAATTCGTTCGTCCTTGTTGCAAAAGCAAATTAGAATGTCGAAGATTCATTTCAATCAACAGATTGCATTCAAAGTGCATTAATGCATAAATGTCTTCTACTTTCTGAATTCATGGGTACCTACTGCATAAAATCTGATTTCTAATTTCCTTATTGAAATCAGTCACTTGCTATTAAATTACTAGCAATTCATTTGCCAATGCAATGAACTTTTCCTTCATAAGGCTAGAAGTACTAATCACAACTTCACAACTGTTATGAGTGTGTAAAAGTTTTGTCCGTAATTACAGGCTCGTAAAATCGATTTTTTTTTCTATCTTTCACATTTGACACAACATGTTTTAGTTGTAAGTCATTGATGATGCGTGCATGTAGCATTAGTGTTAGTGTTTGAAGGTCTGTACAAGACAAGTGACTTATATTCTTTAAAAATGCTTTTAACACATAATTGATAGCACACATTGGACCTACACGACATCATGATCATCATTAACAAAACTAACTGCAATATAAATCCTGTAAATCTTGGTCAATTAATGGCTTGGCAATGAATTCAGTCTTCACTCCATTACTGTCTCTGTCTCTTTTACCTCACATTATCTCAGCTGATTATTCATTCATAGTCGAATGTTATAAATCAAGGTACAATGTCTTAAAACTACTGAGCACACGCTTTAAGTATAGCCCATATCCATTATTCCGTCCTTCATTCATTTATTTTTACACATCAGGTAGTTGAAGTTGTAGGTGCAGCATTATATAGGCATAACGCAGCAATTTACTAATTATAGTAATGGATTCTACATAGAAAAAACATCTCAAACATTCTTAACGTGACTCTGACTAAAGTATTGTGTTTGGGTTTGATTTAATTAAACCAAAACAACACAAAGCCAAACTGACATGAAAGAAATATCTCACAAGGAGCCGCTAATCAACTGAAAAGTTCTTAAGGAAGGAAGAAAAGACCTCCATAAAAATGTCACAAGTCTATCACAACTGTCAATGAAAATTTTAGCATAATACTTCGTGATCCGTCTCTGTTTCTTCTATGTAATTCTAATTCTAAGTAGTGTTTTCGTTTACGAGATTATAAAATGTGTATTTTTAAACAGCAAAGGCCAAAAGATTTTTGCACTAAACTAGCTGTGTGCAAATTAGACTTGGAAATTGGAACCACCACCCAAGTTGCATAAAACACAGAATCACCTTCTCCTGTAGGTAATCGTTGTCAACTGCAGAGAATTTATTCACACCTGTCTTTTACAATTACTACAACTCGTTCGACATTTATTATCGTGTTAGAATTGACTTGTACTGTACCTACACATACACACTACACTCTGGTAGTAAACACACTTACATCTACTTAAAATTTTTACCACAATACGAAAATAATGATAACCATTTCCGTCATTCCCACAATACGTGACATCATGTATATTGTATACCTAGGTACGTGTAGTACATGATAGTTACTATTACTAACACAGCTACCAGTATTTACACGCTCGTTAGCAATCATATAATCCATAAAAAGACACAAGTGGATTTCACGTCATTTGTCTTGTCATTTGTACGTAACACAGACATAAATCATTTATTCCTTGTCACGTCTTTGTTCAATGTCGATTGATGACAAACTAACTGAATGCATACGATTCATGTAAGTCACCACACCATGGAGAGATTAACAAATACACCTAGAGGAAATATTATATGCTTTACAACATACAGTAGTTTTTAAAGACAGTACTTGAGTACAAGTTACATAGAAACGATTAATGTTCTATACACCAATTGCTCTATGTAGCTACGTTTTAATTTTCAAAGTAGGTACTTTACAGATATTGTAGGCTGCATGTTTAATAAATATTGCAGTATTTTATATGGCTTGATGTTACTCTCCATGATTAATTCTATGCTACTACCAGGAGGATTACTATTACTATTCTTATGAGCAATGATTCAGCAGAATTTTTAGGAAAGGGAAATGAAATTGTCAAGCTTTGTGTTTTACTTGTTATGAGATGACTTGGCGTTGCGTTGGTGTTGAGTCTTTGAGTGAGCAGTTTTACTACTTACTTTTATCTAATTACAATTATATTAAGGCAGCAACGCACCCATCCACTGTTCTTGCTAGCTATACTCTTACAGTGGAACTTCACTTACAATTAAACTTTGCATAAAGTAACATAAACTCAAGTGCCAACCCCGGCAGCAACTAAAGCAACAAGAACAACCAAAAGTGAATACTACAGATATAATAACAATAATAATAGTAATAATTATGTTCTTGTTATTTTCACTGAGACATATTATCAAGATATTATTCGAAACACAATAGTGTACAATTATAAGTACACAGAGAGTGATAAAGCTACTAAACAAATGAATTCAATTTTTTTACTAACTCTTCTGTATCTCATTAAGGCTAGAGCAACACATGGTCGTATATATAACTATGTATAAATGTGGTAAGTAACTTGCAAGGTAATTCAGCAATCTACATGCAAATACTATTCAATTCTCTGCATACTAATGTGTCCATTCTACATGTATGCAGTACCTATGTAGTTTATATAAAAGCAGCTTAAGCATAATAGGAGAGTAATGTGATGTCTAATGATTGTGAGTGTGCAGATAAGGAATAGGTACCAATAAAGAGAGTAGCTACCTACCTTCAGTTACTGTACGGATGTGTGTGTGTGTGTACCTTAACTTATATGGCTAAATAATGTTGATAAAGGAAAAGGGTCATTAAATTCACGTAGATACGTCCACATCACATAATTTTTTCAATTTCTACTTGTTGTGTATGTACATTGTACATGTATGTACATCTGCTCGAGTACTACTAGTATTGTAGTGAAAAACACATGGGTCATTTATTCAGAGAAGAATGGGATGAGAAGAGAGTGAGAGATGATGGATGAAAAGAGTGTTGATTGTAAAAAAGTGAATCTGAGTACCAGACACGTTGTTTCTGTGGAGAGAGTAGACTTCCTTGATGCGCCGGTACCGAAAGGCCAACTTCCGCATCCAATCCACGCCGTTACGAGCCCCTGACGCTAAGCAAATGCCTCCACCGTTCGTCGAGGACGTCTTAAATCCATCCGAACCGAAGTCATACGTACTGCGTTGGGTGTACATAATTGTACATAGGTACAATAAGTCGTCGTCACAAATCAGCCATGAAAATAAACAAGAAAATTACCATCAGCCATGAATAACACGTTGTAATTTGCAAGGACGAACTATTTTTATTTTCGTTTTCGCTAATAGCGACAAAAAGACTTGTTTGCACTCTGATATTCTTGTGTACCTTACTTGGTGGTACTTGTATGTACATTTTGTACATGCATACCAATAACTACTTTATTATTTCTATA
Organism: Pogonognathellus longicornis; assembly: GCA_034694085.1. Classification (NCBI taxonomy): domain Eukaryota; kingdom Metazoa; phylum Arthropoda; class Collembola; order Entomobryomorpha; family Tomoceridae; genus Pogonognathellus; species Pogonognathellus longicornis. Next base: position 45,154 of record JAQFYB010000593.1, read on the forward strand.
TGCTTACTGCTTAGGTACCAGTTTTCTGAGAAAGTATAATATACCAGATAGATTGTACCAAAAACAACTTATATAAATACAAGTACAAAAAAAGTAGCTTATGTACTACAAAGGTAATAATAGTAATGTATATGTAATGTACAATTGATATTTCACGTTGTACTTTGTGTTATGTAAACGAATAATGACAAACTACTGATAAATGCATATGTATTGTAAAGGAACACAAAGAGAGAGATATATTGTAGAAAGATTGTTCTCTTGGATATTATTCGGAGATTGAAGCTTGTAGCACAACAATAAACACCCATGCTTTGTTTCACGTTAATAGGCTTAAGGCTAAAACGTTGGGATTTGAGTGTCATGTACATACATATTCGTTGCCCTGTCTGTCTTGCTTTGTTTAAACCAGAATTCAATTAATCTTTGTGTGCATGTCTCTTGCTAATCTTTATGATTTCTTTGCTTTGCCTCACATGTTGTGTTACGTTGCGTTCATAATGTCTTTATGCAATAATACGGTTTCAAATTTGCATTATTACCGCACAGTCTGCATGGGGCTGTGCATAACATAACCCATTATATAATTTAGCTTTAATTCAACTTGCACAGACAACAATACTGACAACCTGCACTAAACCGAGATTATAAATCCCTGTTGTATACTATAAAACGATACGTGAACCATGAATTTACATGTTATACATTTACATACAATATATGTGTACACGTCACTAATTTATGCGTTTATACGCTTGCTTGGTGTTATTTGCCATTATTGTTGTATTTAGTGCCCAGAGTGCACACTGGTTTTAAGTTTTAGTACTAGCAACCTTTTATTACTATTGTCACGTTCATTACATATGCAAATACTCCATTACCGTGGAATATTATCAACTTTAATGGTTTTGTCATTGTCAATGTGCCCCACATAACATTCATGATACTGAGAGCAATGTTCAATAATGGCCATCAAACCCGCTTATCATAAACCACCAAGTTACACAAACATCTATTTATATATCTCATTCAAAAATACTTAGAAAATCAGTTGTTGACAGAAAGTAAACGAACAAGGCAAGGTGGATTCATAAATAAACACTTGCTGAGATTTATTCTCTTTGAACAGTTCATTAATCTAAACCTTGTCGGAAGGATAACGCAATTGCATTAATGACGAGTTTACTTACATTAAATATTTGCTTTGTATTTATAATCTACCACACAGTTGCGTAATACATTAAATGTTTAAAGGTAACGACACATGTCGTGGCTTTGTTATTGACTGCCGTTGGTGCTTACATTTAGCACACAATTCCTTGAAGTCTTAACTGAATAATGTTTCTTGCAAATTGTAATCGTACTAAGTCGAAGTAATGAGCAATTAAACAGAAACTACTCTGATCACCACAGTCATGGGGAGATACAATGAGATCATGTTCAAAAAAATTCAATTAGTACAATGGATTAAGGTACGTACATCTACAAGCCTACGTATAATCTTGTACGTAAATATTGTGTACGCAGAATTTTAAATTAATATTTTCAAGCGCGGTGTTTGTTTGCAAACATTTCTACGGAATGGAAAATCCTTCTGGTCATTTTGTCATGTTGTTAATTGGTCGGGCATAAAATCTCTTTAGCACTTTGATTTTACGAGTATCCTTTATTATCACGATAAGAGTTCGTGAGAAGTTTCCCCTGTGCAAGTTAGTAATTACTAGATGACGAATTTCTCCGATAATTTGCTTGGGTAAAAATATTGTTATGTTACTCGAGTATAACTTAAGTTGCTAATAAACAAAAGGAGACACTACAACAATGATTACAAATTAAGCGGAAGTACTTTGTACAATACTGCCGCTTAATGGCAATTATGTGAAGTATAAATTATGTTATGCTACAGAACTTCAGTTGCTCGCAAAGGCTGAACCCAGAGGTGCACGTTTGATTGTTATACTTGCAAATAAATAAATATATCCAGCTCACCATACCATAAGTACACACAAGTACTAATAGTAAAGTATCTAAGTGCATTATACACTCACGCACTTGCCATAATTTTGTTCAGTGTGTACTATTGAAATAAACTTTACGTTTACAATTAAGAAATGCATTTACATACTGTCATACTAAAAAAGGAAACTGTGCAAGATGTGTATAATATAGGTATTGTGTCTTAGGGTCTTTACCAAATGTTTTTGTTGTCTAAGTAAATGCCATTTAGAAATCGTTTTGCGTGAGTCACAACATGACAAGACAAGAGGAAACTACCAATTTCGTCTGACTGACTAAGGGGTCAATAGGTCTTGGTCTTTACTCCAAGCAGCTTAGCTTAACTCATTTCTTGTTAGAGTAGGCACCTTATAGCATTCATGCCCACAATTATTATTATAACTATATTTGTATCTCTTGCCGAATTTCTTTTTGACCGTGACCACATCGTTATCCCTATTATTATCACTCCTACTACAACATCACTTCATGTCCAAGTTAAACTTCAACTTTACGCTGACAGCAAATAAGCTGTTTACATTCTGAGCATATTTGTAATGCGGCTGCAGTGTATAATACTATATCAATAGTTCTTTTGGACTTAGTTTGCATTTATCAAATGTAGTTGCTTAGAATCAGAATGCGATCATTATTTATGTGTTCATATTAGGCCACATCAGTTGTCTGATGCTTTGTTATCGTATCCATACATTTACAATTTTTGAATCATTAAGGGGAAATAATCAACACGGACTTTGTGTTGTTGAAGTGCTAATTACGTACACTGGTAATCAAGTGAGACACGATTGTCCTTTTTCATATTTATCAATGTGTCGGTATTAATAAGATACACAACTAAGATAATACCTTCAGGGCTTCATGTACATGATGTTCAAAAGCCTTAAAACGTCAATCCTATCATTATTTAATATTATTTATGAGAAAAGATTACCAATTATGTAAGAACATAAGTGTGAAACATAATTTACTTTAACCTTAACGCGTTGAGAATGGCATCTTTACCCATATTATGGCATATTTAATCTAAAACGCTATTAATTTTGTCCTATTTTGATTGTAAAACCTACTCGTATTAGTTTTCAATCTACTGTATAATTCTGTGTAACTGTGTGAGTAAGTTATGTGGAAAAAATTTGTTATCCAAGTTCCTGATTGGTAAGACTATTCCATAATAATATAAGTATAGGTACTTACACATATTTTGACTATTGAATGAAATACTCTAAAACAACTCATCACCAGTATTTAGGTACTAGGTGCATTGCCACAACATGAGGATGTTACAAAGCATAGGTATTACTACAGGTACCCACGTTTGTAATGTAATGATAAAGATAAATCTTATTGTTTGATTAGTTAGATTTCCTTATCTGCATAATAAGCAACATAAATATTCTCTTGAGAATCAATGTATATATACGCAATGCGTTTGTGTGTAAGGATTTTTTTTATTAAGTGTTTACGAGTTTCGTCTCTGACTTTGTCTTCCCCAAGTACCTTAATTTGCAAACAAGTACATCTTACTTATATCTACTGTAATAAATATTAGTGTTTTTTTGTGGTCTTTTCACAGGATTACTTTTTTGTGAATCCTGCAAAAAATAAGTAAGACGTACCCAAATAGTAAGTACGTGTATGTAAATCAAAATTATTTATTACCTAAGGTCTTGTCCATTGTCGTCGGAAGACACATCATCAATGTGTACTTGATCACACTCCTAAAGGTTCAAGGCAAAACAAACATTTCCGTCATTAGTAATCATAATACATTTTAAAACTAGTCATCATTCACATGACTCTCGTGCATATGTAAATAAACAAATCTTTTCC
>JAQFYB010000594.1:0-48995 GCA_034694085.1 Pogonognathellus longicornis
AGACCGATGGACCCCTATTTAAAATTGCGCGCAAAATCAATGTGTGAAGTATCCTTGCAACAACACGCCCTATAGAGCAATTCACATACATACAAAACAAAGCGACACATTATTGCTTGTTTTTAATTTCTCTTTAGCAGCAATTCTCAATTTCTCACCCACATACATGCCATGCCGTGCACAAGAAACTGCTTTGCTTTGTGCAGAGATTTTGTCTGATGCATGCTGTGGTGGTAAAGAAGGGTTGGAAAGAGCATTTAGAGACCATCATTCTATACTTCATTTATACAGACAGTCATTATAATTAAGACTATCGTATAATGTGTGTAAATGCTATGTATTGTTTTGCATGTATGGTGTATGGACAGGAGAGAGATTGCAATTGACTATGTTGGTAGACATTAATAGAGACGACAAATATTCAAACATAAGACTGTTCTTGTCAATTAGAGAGATGCATACGTGTAGTAATACAAAAGTGGTACAACAATGTATATAGTGCACACAAAGCATTAAATAAAAGCATTGAATAACATTAAGGAGAGAAAATAAATATTTACATTATAATTTATTTTTGTATATATTTTCCAAAGTCACTACACAAATAGATACCTGTTTTAGAACCAACTATACTTAACCATGAGATCACATAGTTTTCAATTGCAAATGATGAGTTGTTTTGGATTTCTGACATAATCTTGTCTGTGTTACAGGGATGTATGGAATAAAACGGTACATTGAGTAAAGGATGGTCTTGTTGTGTGAGGGTAGACCACAATTGCTCCGATTCAGATTCACTTCTATCTGAGTTTGTAAATAACTTCCAAATCTCATCTAAGCTTAATAACTGTCCATCAAAGTGAGACATGTTAAAATATAACACAGGAACGCCATAACTTAAATTATACACAATATGATACTGACAATTTAATATAGTGGAGTTATTGTGTGGTTCTAGTGCTTCACTCGAACTTTCATCACTTGCTGCATTAACAGATTGTAGTTTATCTGGAAACGTTCGAAAACAAGAGTAGGACAAATAGTAATCTCCTGGAGATTCTCTGTTTCCCTTGCAGACCCATTCTTCATGAAGAACTGCAGCCGCATTCAGGAAGTATTCACAAGAGTGTACGAATTCTTCCCAAGATAGTTTTCCATCATGAACCATAATATCTGTGCATATGAAGTTATGAAGTTTTTAAGTGGAACCTGTAAACATTCAAACATTCACACAAACATTAAAGACAATGAAAGGTAAGAATTCGAAATAATTCGATTATAACAGGAGCAATAGGCTCTATATATTATGCATGATTGTTCTCACTTTATACAAATCCACCTAATAATTCAAAAGTCTCAGAGTCTCAGTCTCATTAATTGTTCTGTGATAAGCAATATTTATATTACACTAAATACTGTATGCATAGAAAGCAAGAATATGTGTATGTATTTAGTGTCTATCTTATATGCAAAATTGGTAATTTATTTGGTATCTAACTAAAGTTGAAAGTATCAGCTATTATCTATACATATATACACATACATACCTACATACTACCTATGCAACTAAGGATTCAATCGGAGAATTCGGGCTGCTTTAATGTTTATGTGCATCGCTTTAAAGGGTACACCCTTTATAGAATAAGCTATGCTATAAAGTACATATAGAAGTTTAAAAACCCAGGTTGTAAACTTTGCTTTGCAAGACTGTATGCAAAACTACATTTGCCCAAACATTTTCGGAATATTTTAATCTATTTGGAAGATGCCCGTTTCATTCATTTCATATAAATGTACATGTTATCTTCTAATACACTTTAAAGAATGCAGATTTGACTTTTGCTATACAAGAGTTTTGTTTGTATTAAAACCCGAAGTATATACTAAAATGCATAGGAAGTTTAAGCAAAGAAATTGAATGAAAGATTGTCATACAAGTTTGGATGTTTGTACGTGTGCATTGCATCTAAAAATTGTTGCCAAAATGTGTTTATTCCAGAAATGGTTTTGTTTTGGAAAAATGATTGGGATTTCGTTTGGAAAAAGATGATTTCGAAAAAGATTTTTACCTGTTTTATGTGAGTTAGTTGGTGGTTGAGAAGTCAATTTTGGAGGGTGGTATGGACGCAGTCGCAGTTGTTGTATTGAGGAGCGTGACGTGGCTGCCACAGCAAACCCTTTGATTCCATGAACAAGGCAGGAACACGGCAGGCTGTGAGTGTTTTGTGGATCGTGTGGATGATACATTTAACGCATTTCTAAAAGTCAGCCCTCGGCCCAACCAACACGGCAGAATATTATAACAGTAATGAATCTGGGAGAAACAGAAAGCATAGCAAAGCAAGAAGCAAAAGCAAGCAAGACGAATTATTAGACGACAGCAACAGCAGCAGGAAGATTCGCCATAACGTTTTACGGTTTGCCGACCCGACCCGAGTTTTCAGTGACCCTGCTGCCGGTGTCCCGCTCTCCTTCTATTAGTTCACCATCTGGACATTTTCCATAAAGTCGCATCACTTTTGGATGCATAAATCACCAAGTTCTTCTCTTCCAAAATATTTTTGTCCTCGGGCAACAAGAGGTTCTCTTTGACTTTGCTTATCATCATTCTCTTTACTTAACTTCCTTAACACCACTTTTGCCAATAATTTACACAATCCTCCAATAGGTCACTAAAATAGTGCAATATACACATACCAATCCTATTTACTACGTGCTGGTTCTACACAGACTTGTACGTCTTACATTCTTACGCTATACGTACGTGTGTTGGTCTATAAGCGTAAAAAAGTTTTAAAAAAGTAAAATTCTTGAGTACCATATCGTCGTGAGTCGTTCGTGGTCAGTTTCATCATCATAGTCTGTCTGTGTGTCTATCAAATCTGCAATTAGTTTTATTGTTCATTGTCCACAAGGAAAGGGACAGACAGTTTTCATTTTTTGAATTTTGGTTCGTTTCATTGGCCACGTTTAATTTGTGATTAAACATACAATACATATAGTCAGTTTTAGTTTTGCCACGGCCACAGCCAACATAACAAACTATACAAACTGACAACTGCTACATCGTAATTCAACAAGGAAAGCGTTTAATCCGAATCCGACCTAGTCCCCAATTTCTCTACACATTCTAGAAAATCGACCAGATAATTTTAGGTATTTTTTTTGGTTCAAATTAAATGTGAAACAAGACCTTTTCAACAAACATTTTGTTAATGTATGTTGTTACATCATTGTTTCTACATTGAGATTGGAAACAAGGCTGTTCAGCATTATTGGATTTGCTTACGTGTGTGACGTGACAGCCAGCTTTCTATTTTAGTGCTCAAACATATTATAGTCAATGTAATCAAAGTAGATTTAGTTAATTAGGGTTGTAAATGCTCGTAATAAAACAGTAGGATTCGATGATGTAACTTTTAATGGTTATATTGTGTTGTGTGTTGCATTTACGACCAGCTGACTGACTTTAAGAAGAATAATAACACTTTGTGTACACAATGATTTTCTAGTACTAATTCATTTTGTGGTGTGTTCTCAATTTTTTATAGGTTCGCCTAAGTAAAAGATACGGACTGTCTCAATTAGAATTTTACAATGGGTAACGTGTTCGCAAGTTTGTTCAAAGGCCTTTTTGGCAAAAAGGAAATGAGAATTTTAATGGTCGGTTTGGATGCTGCTGGAAAGACTACCATTTTGTACAAATTGAAACTTGGAGAAATTGTTACAACTATTCCAACAATTGGTAATTTCAAAAATTTCCTTTCTTTAACATAACCTTTGTTTATAAATTGTAGTAAAGTCACGAATAATTTTATTCAAAGTACCTAATCGGCAAGCATAATAAGTTAAAAAGTATGCTTTTCTAATTATTATGTAATTATTTTTTCTAGGTTTCAATGTTGAAACGGTCGAGTATAAAAATATAAGTTTTACTGTATGGGATGTGGGTGGTCAAGATAAAATTCGACCGCTGTGGAGACACTACTTCCAAAACACACAAGTATGTCATACAAATTAAATGACACGGAATCTGTTGGCCATGTTCTAAGTTTTAGTTTCATTTCACACAATATTTATTTACATCATTAGTCCAGCACAATTAATGCATTTGTGTTTAACAATTGTTTTACATGAATCAATTTTTAATCTATGCGCCGCTGTACATGGAATATCTAAATCCAAGCGAAAACAGTGTCGAAAAGGCGTTCAAGTTTTTTTTTTGTAGTTTATTGATTGTATCTTGTGGATGATGCCTACATTCCTAAAATACCAGTGTGTAATGTGCGTGTGTGTAACGTAGTAAGGAAGGACAAAAGTTTTCTCATTTTTTGCAAGTGTTGTTTTTATTTGATTACAGGGCTTGATATTCGTGGTTGACTCTAATGATAGAGAAAGAATTGGTGAAGCCCGAGAGGAACTGATGAGAATGTTAGCTGAAGATGAGCTACGTGATGCTGTTTTGCTTATTTTTGCCAATAAGCAGGTAAATACGGAAATATGCTAAACAAACAATTGTTATTATTGATGAATCTGAATTTTTGATTAATCCTGTCAATGAATGCATTCTTAGGATTTACCCAATGCTATGAATGCAGCGGAGATCACAGACAAGTTGGGTTTACACTCGTTGAGGAATAGAAACTGGTACATCCAAGCCACTTGTGCCACTTCAGGTGACGGCCTGTATGAAGGTCTTGACTGGCTCTCCAACCAGCTCAAAAATGCCAACCGCTAACCAAAATTCACTTGTATGAAAAATCAACACACTAATTGCGAATATCCCCTCTTTCCAAATCCCAACACTCCGAAGCCGAAATGAAATCATTTGAAAATCAATCCTGCATAATTAATAAATATATTACTTTAAGTACGTACATTTGAATATAATTTAAATAAGCTACTATTATTACTTTACTATAAAAATGGAAAGAGACCTTCCGCTTTTCACAAGGACAACTAATACTGTATTTATTACAGATCATGAAAATTTAAAGGACAAGATTGCGCTAGGGTGTATTTGTATGTAAACTTTAAAAATAAAAAAGGCGTCGTTATTAAATATAAACGATTATTATATAAAAATAATCATTATTACATTTCACTATTATTAATCGTTATTTTACGGTACAAGTACTGCAGTTATAGCGTCTGAGAACATTATTATTATGGCTTATTAACAGTTGTGTGTAGTAAACAAGTAAACTCAATTATAATTCGATTGCTGTTCTTTTCACTGTATTGTGTGCGTGTGTGTCGATAGTAGTGTGTAAGGCAATTCATGTTTCTAATAATGGATCTTCCAGGATCCCTTGACTTTTAAAACGATGTAATATTGTACCGTTGAGTAGGCAAGAAATGTTGTATTGAAAAAATTCATTGTATACACAACTTGGTCTTGTTGTATTTTGCTTTCAAAATGCAACAAATGCATTCGTTTCGAAATGCGGCTTCATAATATTTAATATGTGATAACAATACCAAGTTGTCTAAATGCCATGCAATTACGGTTTAGGAGTGCTTTGTCGTAGCATTAATTATGATATTGAATGTTAAACTATTGAATGTGCAATCTAGACTAAACTAATGCACTTGCGTGGAGATGTGGATATGACATCATTTCTTGCCTGAGTTCTTAAAAACAAAAGTCTTCTGTTTATTGATTATTTATATAAGTTCAGAGATACATAAATCGGCAAAACAGATGGATTGATTATTGGCCTTGATCCGATTGTATTGATTACAAGAACGATATGAAAGATGATAAATTATGTGTAATGTACATTCCTAGTTGTTGTAAAAATTTCATGAACTATTAAATTAATTTTGAGAAAACAGTCCTTTCTAGAAAAATTTTGTCTACTCCATTTCAGATTTCAGTCAATTAATTCATGCACAAAACTTGAGACGTTTAGTTTTAATGTTTATTTTATAATTCATCATTTTACAGTTACGCTTCCCATACAACAGAATTTTGATTTCAATATTTTTAATCTATTTCTATGTGTTGGTAGAGATTGACAATGTAGCAATAATCCTATTCTAACCAACATTCTTACCTTTTTATTATTTTATTCTAAGCATACACATCTTCTAAACAATACTTTTTGTATCAATTACCCAGTGTAACAGTTTTTTTAGTAACAAATAAGAATTACATAGTACGTTTTGTGTATTGATGTATTGTAACCATAAAAAACTATTTCAATATTCATGTGAACAAACAATGTTGATGATACAAAATCAACATTTGTTTGTGGGTTGCTGTGTAGTTGGTATGTTAATTTTGTTAAATAAAGGAGAATAGAGCCGTCTTTTAAGTTAAGATTTACGTCAGACGCTTGGCTTTATGGTATAAAGCATCCACAACTTTTCCCATGTTTTGTATAAGACCCAATGCCGCTTCGTAAGCTTTATCCTCTTCATTGGAATCGAAAATCACCAACATTCCAGCTCCTTGGTCCAATACTCCAGCCAATTTCTTGTCTAAAATCATTTGTGAAAGCTTTTGTTCCACACTTTCTTTTGGGAGACCAATTGTCTTTGCGACATGGGCCACCTACAATAAAAAGTAAAAAATGTCAGTTTACAAACGTCTCATTGTCCCAAAAATCCCAACTCGGTCTGTTGTAATAATAGAACTATTTATGACTTATTATTGACTTTACCTCTACTTTGGAGTAAGGCTCAATAATCCGACACAAGTTCTGTTCCATCATTTTATCATACAGTGTTGCAAAATGAGCTTGAACTACGGGATCCTCTTCCAGTTCTTTTCCAAATGTTTTTAAAGCTATTTGAAAATCAGCTAGAGATCTTTTGTGCGCAGCATCTGCAACAGCTCTCATTGCATCCACATCTTTTCCTCTGTATTTTAATGCCAATTTCCCACTAAGTAGTTGGGTAACTTCTTCAGGTCTAATAAAATATAAGAATCGTATAAATTACAATCATACCCTAAATATTAGAATTTTGAAATACATAGTAGTAATGGTACTAGGAAACTTACAAGTTTAGCATGATTTTGGACAACAACATGTATTTTAAGGCTTTAAGAGCGTCAGCACTTTCAATGCTGTCTAAACCCTCAAACGCTTCGTAAAAATATGAATAGGCCGTTTTGAAGTCTTTTTCATCAGCTGCATGCAAAATCCCTATTAAAGAAAACAATAGTTTTATTGCAACTTTACCTCCGAAAAACAAATATGTATAATTTATATGTTATATTTTACATATAAATGCATTGTAATCTTATGAATGCCTTACCTGACTGCAAATCTAATGAAGCCTGTACGGTTGGTGGACAATAAATAGAATTTGCCGTTGTTCTTGCAGATGTTAATCCAGCTCGAGCCCTTGGAAGATTTCCCAATGCGTGATAAGTTTTACTTTCCAATAGTTGAACATCCACTAAAAGGTTCTTATCATCAACCTTTTTCAATTCCTTTAACAACTGGCCACCAAGATGAAGGGCTTCCTTGTAATTCTCATTGTCGTAGTAAACTTCAATCAGTCTAGCTTCCAGCGATTGTCTTAAAAATGTTCGCTTTTCTTCCCTAGCCCAATTAATGCATTCTTGACATACATCAACTTGCTTGTTTTTAGGGCCATTTATTTCCAAATACATATCCACTAAAGAGCGTACAAGTTTCGCAGCTTTGGCCTTACTGACGGTGTTCAAAAAAGTTCGTACAGCTGTGATCAAATTATAAAAACCTTCGGGGTCGCCATTCTTTTTATGCAATTCCGCTTGAGTCATTATTTCCACTTCGTTGTTAAAGCGTCTGGTTTGATCGTCATCAGACGGGTCAGCAGCTGAAAAACATTATTATTAACTATTAATAACAAAATACGTTACGTCTTTAAAGCAAGAGAGAGTTGAGAATTATGAATTAAATGAGTTTAATTGTAAATATGTAGTGAAAATAATAATCAAATCACCAAATTTTTTAGTTTTTCCTTCATTTTGAATGGGGCTTGGTGACACGACTTTAGCGCTGGCCATTTTTCTGATCAAGCTTCAAACTGAAACCTTTCCTGTTTTTTTTCCAGACACGAAACGCCGTTGGTACTTTTCCGGTGTTTCTTGAATGATAAACCTTGGCAGTGAAAGAACTTCAAAAAGTAAAACTGGATTTCGATGTGCTAAACAAATAACAAAAAACCCAGTTGAAAAATTGTGACTTAAATCTGCTTCAATGACTCAAAAAATCAAAATCAGCCAAAAGTTTATATAAAATCTGCATTAAAACAATTTTGAAAATCCGAAATATTTACAAACCTTTTTAGTAGTTTTTTGCTCCTCAATCTTCTTGTTTGTTTGTCGACCAAATTAAAACTCAAGTCATCTCAGTCACTCACATCAGAGGATGCACCAACAAGCGCAAGATTTATCATCGATGACATTTGCTTTTTGGAATTTCGCGAGTTTTCTGTGCCTCTGAGTCGCCTGAGACATCTAAGGGAATAGAGGCAAGATTTTGCAAGTCTGTGAAACTTGATTTGAGGGTGGGAAAAATATGAGTTTTATTGTGTAACGAAACTCCATCAACAGCAACACTAACCGATAAATGTAAACAAAACAAAATGCGAGAATCCTAAAAAACTGACAAGGACAACTGCAAAATTAATTACTGGTAAGGTTGAAAATATATTTAACATTATAACTGCAAAAAAATTATGTTGTGCCACTGCACACATCATAGTTAACCAACTCTTCACTATTTTCTATTATTAGAACGATAAAAAATATTAAATTGCTGTTAAATGATGGTTTAATTGCACTGCAAGGTTATTTAATGTGCATTTATCAATTTGACATTGACAGCTGATCAGATTGTATTTAAGATGTAGTATCTGGGTCATATAAATGCTAACATATCGAGTAGACTCTTTAATTGCTGCCTAACGGCTTACAGAATTTGTGTAAAAATTAAAAACATTTTTTTGTATACTCACAAAAAACTTATTTTTGATTTTAACTTTTTTTATTTGTTTTTCATTAGGTGCGGATTCTATGGGTGTATTTATGTTTGTGAAATACAATCGTGTTCAACACCTAAACCAAATATAACAACAAAATCATTGTACATTGTAAGTGGCAAACTTTTTAAATGATTTCATCTGCATTTTATTTTAGTTGACTTATATGTTGTCAATTAGTCAATTATATTTGATTGTGTTTTTTGTTATTGCAGGAGTATTAAATGCAATAGCTATAAGTGAGGGCATTCTTAATACAACGCGGTGTCAGTTACATTTGTTTTTTTTGTTAAATTATTACAAGTATTTATTTCGTGTTAACGTATTTAAACTGTTATTTTGTTCATTTCATAATTTATAATGTTTTATAATGACGCATCATGAGGATGCTAATCAAAGTACAATCGAAAGTTATCCCTTACGACTCGAGTTAACCGACACATCCTACATCAATGCCACGCTACTTGATACTTCTGTTGAAGATGAGACCAGTCACCTTGAAAGAAATAATCAAGCGACAACGTCTACAGTGCCAGCTATTCCCATCCCTCTAGGGGTATCTACTTTGGATGATAATAATGCTACTAAGAAAAAGCGTAAAAAACAAAAAGAAAACATTAAAAATGGCAACACTCTGTCAACTACCACGGATTCTTCGTCTGCAGCAGGGTCTGGTAGGAGGTCGATACTTGGATACGCAAACTCTCCATCTCCTTTGCAGGCCAAAATTTCAGATGACCTTAGCACCTGTTCATACCTTATAAACTTGGATTCCTCTTCTGAAGCCTATCTTTTAGAAGCTGGTAATGACAACACTGAAGATCAAGGCGAGAGTTTGTGTGCAGAAAATTTGTCATGTTCTATGCTATCGTGCCAGGAAGTGCTAGAGATATCTGAAGATGTAATAACTAAATCCTTATAAGTGTTTATAATATTTATAACATTGAAAATGGATAATACTAAATAAGACTATGTAATGAATGATATATTACGATTTCAGATTAAAGGCTTGAACTTTGAGCTTTTGAAACGAGACGAGTGCATTGAAAAATTAGCAAAGTCACTAGAAGACGCTCTAAAGGCCAAAGAGGAACAAGAAACAGAAGTTGCCAGACTAGCTAATAACGTAAGACATCGTTTTTTTAACGAATATACATTTTCCTATTCATCAATTTTATATTTATCTATAATCTTTTTTTAGATTGAAATTGTTCAACATGAACTAAATAAGTTCACAGTACAGACAAGTTCACAGATAGAGGATATTAGAGGACGTAGTTTGCAACAATTTGAGCTGAGCTCCTACTTAAACCCTCCAAACGAGCGATCTTTAGTAAATACGCCATTGGTGCCTGAAACAAATGTACAGTTTTGCCAAACTGATGGGACTAACTACAAATCTGTCGGCACAATATGTAACAGTCCATCTATAGAACCTGCCGTTGTACAACAAAATTGCCATAACCTACAGTTGTCATCTGAAAAGCTCCGTTCTGAATTAGTAGCCTTGAAATTGTTTGTGTCTGAATACTTTGAATCTATGAAGCGTATCAATAATGAAGATATTGTTAGATCCGTTACTAATTTGTATCATAAACAAAATGGAGATCTCGAGTCCATCAAAGCACAGTATTCCGAAGATTCTAGTTTTCACAACAAAGTAAAACTCCAATTAAAGCAGGAAATTGAAGATTTGAAAAATATGCATCATAAATCACTAGAAATTAAAAATGAAGAAATACAGTCACTAATTGAAGACCGTGTAAAGGTATAATGATTAGCTTATGTTTCTATTACTACTAGGTGCCAAGCAATCTTCCTAAAATCATTGTCATGTTCATCTACTTTGTTTAAAGCTAAGAAATACTTTAAAACTAATTTGTTGAATTTTCAGACGAAGGAAGGACTGGAAGAATACAGGCGACAACAAGAAAATCATGTTCAAAGTATGCAATTAGCTAATGAAAGAGCACTAAAAAACAAAAACAACGAAATCCAAAGTTTAAATGCTGAAGTCTCTAGGGTATTTTCACTTTTTAATTAGTCATTAAATACAAAATATTATTGTCATTATTCTACAAAGAAACTTTTAATTTTCAGACAAAGGAACAACTAGAAGAATACAAGCGACAACAAGAAAATCATGTTCAAAGTATGCAATTAGCTAATGAAAGAGCACTAAAAAACAAAAACAACGAAATCCAAAGTTTAAATGCTGAAGTCTCTAAGGTATTTTCACTTTTTAATTAGTCGTTAAACACAAAATATTATTGTCATTATTCTACTAAGAAACTTTTAATTTTCAGACAAAGGAACAACTAGAAGAATACAAGCGACAACAAGAAAATCACGTTCAAACCTTACAATTGGCTAGTGAAGGAGTAATAAAAATCAAAAACAACGAAATCCAAGATTTAAATGCTGAAGTTTCAAGGGTATTTTAACTTTTTTTAATTAGTACATGAACACGAAATATTATTAACATATTCTACTAAAACAACTTTTATCCTGTGATTTATCATTTTATAATGTTAAATCTAATCTGCATTTCATGTCTTGTAGATGAATCATCTAATTGGTAACTAAAAACTTATTGAATTTTTAGACGAAAGCACAACTCGAAGAATACAAGCAGCAACAAGAAAATGATGTTCAAACTATGCAATTAGCTAATGAAGGAGTACTAAAAAACAAAAACAATGAAGTCCAAGCTTTAAACGCTAAAGCGTCAAGGGTATTCTATCTTTTTTAATTAGTTGTTGGAAACGATTATCTGAAACATTATATTAAAAACTAAAAACTTTCAATTTAGCTGGAGGAGACTATAAGAAATTCTAAATCAAACGAAAAGAATGAAATCGACCGCATCAAGCAAAAATATGAAGACATATTAAGAAACAGAAATGAAGAAATACGTTGTCTTCATGTGAAGGTGTCAAAGGTAATACTATTTTTGAAAAATTTTCTTATTTTGAAAATCATTTTTTGCAAAGACGTACTAATGGCTGTACTAATGCCTTTGCAGATGGAAGATGCTAGGCGAAGTGACCAAAAATCAAATTCTATGGCTTCACGACTCTCACCTGAAGGAAGTGAACTAGAAACTGAACAGACATTAAATGATGCATCATCTTCAAGTATCGGAAATCATTTCCATCTAACAAGGACAAAAATGGACTTCTTGAAATTGACACCCCCGGTTGAATGTATTGATGACGGAGAGATATTGGAACAAAGTAGCTCGTCCGATGTGCCTAACAGTATTATCGAAGATTTAAAGTTACAGGTAAATAACAAAAATTAATGCATAAAAGTCCTATTCAATTTACGTAACCAATTACTTATGGATCTATTTCATCTATATAGCTCCTCGACCTTGAAAAGAAATTCGAAGCAAATCGAAAATATCTTGATGAGCAAACTTTCGAGAGAGAACAAGAAAGAGACGAGTTTCACAAGGCCATAGAAAGCTTGAAATTGAAAATCGAAGATTCAAAAAAAGAGAAAGATCGCTTAAACAACATAATTGCAAACCAAAAGTTAGAAATAGGAGATTACGAGACTCGATTGAGAGATGCTGTAGAAACGGAGCAGGACTTGATTCGAAAGGGTGAAAATGGGGAGGAGGAATTAAAAACCGCAGTAGATAAGGTGAATAAAACTATAACATTAGTTTAATTTTAAATTGTCATTTTTATTTTGACTCTAATTTTCATTGCAGATATTTGAGCTACGTGAAATTATAAGAGACTTGGAAGAGCAAATTGATACTGCTACAGTGAATGCTTTGGAACTTAAAGATCAAAATCAATTACTGTCAGAAGAGCTGGATCGTCTAGAAACTGTGAAAAGAGATCAAGAAGATGCTTTGCAAACAACTCAGGATACTATATATACACTAGGAGGAGACATGGTTGAAGAACTTCAAAATCAGGTAGCATCATGTCTTAAACACAATCTATTTCACATTGTAGAAATTGTAGAAGGGGGAAGATTTATGCTATTTTATAAATTCTGTTATCAATTAGAAGCACACATCACTTGAACCTAGGTTTTAAGGGTGTTTATTTTTGTTTAATTATAAAGGTTTTAATATTTAGTCCATAAAAATTAATACATATGATTTTTGCTACTAGATACAAGATTTAACCCGACGACTTGAAAAGAAATTAAACGATATGGACAACTTTCCATGGCAAACGCGTCCAAATAGTTCCTGCTCTGGAGCTATTTCAGTTTCAACGGAGGATGTCTCAGTCCGGTGAGTCAAATAATCAATTTTTATTACCATCAAATAATACAAGACAAATCTTTGACTCAAATTATCGAATTTTGATCAATGTGTGCAGGGAATTCAGCTACCTTAATCGTGATAAAGAATGTGATCCTAAAGAAGCTGGTTCATTGTTATGTGATGGTTTACGACGTCTCGATACTCACTTTGAAAATTTGTTGCGATTCGAAGAGGTGATAGTAAAAAAATTACAGGATGCAGAGATGAGACTGTCACATGCTAAGCAAAGACACGAGGTCAGATTTTGCATTTTTTGAAAGTGGTACTTAACTTTTTTGAATTGAACATATATAAGTAATTAATGACACATCGATTTTCTTGATTTGGAAATAGGAGATGGATAATGAAAGGCTTGTTTATCAAGAAAATATAAAGTCCCAAATAAACAAAATAGCAGACTTGGAAAGTCGTTTGGACCAATTTCGATTCGAACCTTCACCTAGTGTCGTCACTCTAAGTGGACTGAGAGCTCGTGTTACTTCTCTTACGGAGGAATGTGAACAATACAAAGGAAACTTGGAACTTCGCACAATTGAGGTTTTTGTTGTTTTGTGCTTCATGCTATAAATTTAAGAATCTGCCAATCGAATTCTTGTAGAAATAGAAAATTTACTATGATAATATATACGTTTTAGTATTTTGTCATAAATACTCATTCCTTCGCTGTCTATAGCTAGAAATATTTCTATTTTTATGCGTTTTGTGCTTAGTTAAGTTCAGTTTTCGAAATTAAAAAATCATAGAATAGAAAAAAATGATAGTCAAAAAAGTTGTATTTCTGGTTTAGAGTGTAATACTGTAATAGTTTAAACTACTTTTGAACTATTACAATTGGCATAATATTCAATCGTATTGAATGTTTGTGATGTATGTCGTATGTCTAATAATGTTATGCTTTTTTTTATTTTAACGCTGAAAAAATAGTTGCAAGACACCAATAACCGACTGGTTGCAACGCAAGCTATGATTGACAAATATAAATCAATGGCAGCTCGAAATACAGCATCCCCGCTAGTTCAAAACTCCATGCAAACAGAGAAGAAAGTTAGTATGAACGAGTCTTACAGTCAAACTGAAAAAAATGTTGACAAACTTTCTACTTCTGATGCAAGTGTACAAACAAACGAAATTATCCCGAAAAGCAAAGGCGACGAATATATGTATTTCAATCGACCTTCATTTGAAATTTCGACTATACCTGGCGGACCTGCTCCTACATATTCTACTCCAAATGAAATTTTACACATCCAAAAGAGCTCAATAAAGACCAAGACTCCTTTGGGACAAAGTTGGACTTTACTTGGAGCGGGTGACTCAGCCTTAAACAAAACACCTGAAATTGGAAGAAACCGAATATATCCATCTGTATTAGCGTTTTCATCAGAAAAGTCCGCCGACAGATTCTCTAATAATAAAAGTGTCAGCTTTAATATCAAGGCAAGTTATGAATCATACAATACTTCATATTATGTACCTATTTCAAGCTAAATTATTTTTCATCGTTGATATTTTTTTATTCCTATTTTTAAAACTCTATGGCAACTTAACCTTAGTTGCTTGTACAGAAAAGTTGAATCGTAGAACCAGCAGAATTATTAAATGATTCAGTAGGGACACGTTCTAAAATCCTATCTTTAGAATTTCAGTCTGCAACGAAACTAAATTTTTTGTACTATAATTTAAAACTCTTTACTCTAAAATATTACCATCATCTTCGTCATTGTCATTGACACTGAAATTGTAAAGGGTCAGTATGAGTATGCAAAGATCTAGAAATTCATCTACCAAGGAGAAATCCGCTGGAAGCATTTGGGATAGATTTTGCTCGTCAAATGAATACTGTGAAGCAGATTTGTGTAAAATACTGAGACCATCTTATACAGTAAAAATTAAAGGAGATGAGTATTGCTACAGTGGTCGTAAGCAAATATTTACGTCACCTTGTGGATGGTTCTTGTCAGACACTGTGTTTCGTCACTGCCAATACAGAAAGATCAATCGACCCTTATTTGGTGTTCAAGGAAATAATCAGAACTTTAAAATGTCTACATCCAAGATGAGAGGTCTAGGGCGACGAATTTCTACGCATACATTACATGGTATTGAGTCAGTCAACGATCTTAGGTCCTGGGGTTTATGCAATGATGACAAAAGACGATATTTCTTGGAGCACATGCTTCATTCTAGTGACACTTCTGGCCAAGCTGTACTTTTTGAATTGCTTTTATTTAGTGAATTCAATTAATTAGGGTTTGTTTGCCTGATTTTAATGTAATTTTTCTCTAATAGGAACTTGAGCAAAATGCGCCTGACGGGAGGGAAGAAGAGTAAGTTTGTAATTAACACATTTCACAATCTTACAAATTATGTTCAGTCTAAAATTGACAAATAATTATTATTTTATTCTAGTTATTTACAAGATGTTGAGTATACGTCTGATAGGTCTGAATCGTAAGTTTTATTCTACCTCATCAAAGTATGAGCTGTAAACGGTATATTTAATTGTGATTACAGTGTATAAAAATGTAATAATTTAGACCCAAATCGGGAAAACAAGCCAGAAATCTATCAGGGAATCAAAAAAGAGGTTCCGGTGAGGGAAAGGCCGCCAATGAACGTCCAATTGAAGGAATGGCCGAAAATGAACGTTCAGGTCCAGATGTTTCTAAATCTGGCAGCGGCAGCGCGGATCAACGCAGACCAAGTAATACAATAATTTCATTTATGGATCATCATTATACAATTACATGGTGGATAATAATAATCAATACTATCCAATGCTGAGTTTTTAACGCTTTCGCCCAGTTTACTCTGGAATAAAATGGTTTGTGCAAGTATTGAGAATTTTATTAACTTTTACAGGCAACCAACCAAGAAATCAAAGCGGAGAAGGTTCAGAACGTCGTAAATCTAATGACCCTTTCAGTAAGCATTATATTAGTTCATCCAAAATATTCTTTTTGATTCTTTTTAATATTTCGCAAGTAGTTTATTAATATTTCGCACGTAGTTTAGAATGTAATGATGTGTAAGCATTGAGAATTTAAAAACGTTTACAGGCAACCAGCCAAGAAAGCAAAGCGGAGAAGGTTCAGAACGTCGTAAATCTAATGAACCTTACAGTAAGTATAATTTTAAATCATCCACAATAATATTTTTGATTCTTTTTGATATTTCAGACGTAGTTTAGAATGAAATTGTGTATACAAACATTGAGAATTTGAAAACTTTTACAGACAACCAGTCAGAAAATCAAAGCGGAGAAATTACAGAACGTCGTAAATCTAATGAATCTCCCAGTAAGTGTTAATAAATCATGCAAAATAATATTTTTTATTCTTTTTAATATTGTGGATTTATTCACTTAGTTTAGAATAAAATGGTGTAAGCATTAAGAATTTATTCACTTTTACAGGCAACCAACCAAAAACTCAAAGCGGAGAGATTTCAGAACGTCGTAAATCGAATGAATATGATGGTCAGTATTAGAAAAGAATTAAAATTTTAAATCTTCTAAAAAGTAGTTTTGATTCTTTTATTATTGTGAGAGCTGTCACCTAGCTTGTTTCAGACCAAAAATATGATGTATTTAAGATATATAAGAGTTTTGTTAACTTTTACAGGCAACGAGCCAAAAAATCAAAGCGGGGAGATTACAGAACGTCGTAAATCGAATGAATATGATAGTAAGTATTAGAAAAGAATTAAAATTATAAATCATCTAAAATAGTAGTTTTGATTCTTTTTATTATTGTGATAGCACTTACCTAGCTTGTTTCAGAACAAACATTTGGTTATTTAAGATATATAAGAGTTTTGTTAATTTTTACAGACAACGAGCCAAAAAATCAAAGCGGAGAGATTACAGAACGTCGCAAATCGAATGAATATGGTAGTAAGTATTGAAAAAGAATTAAAATTATAAATCATCTAAAATAGTCGTTTTGATTCTTTTTATTGTTATGAGAGCACTTACGCAACTTGTTTTAGTCTAAAAATATGGCGTATTTAAGAAATAAAAGTTTTATTAACTTTTACAGGCAACGAGGGTGGCGAGTTTACAGAACGTCGTAAATCGAATGAACCTCCCAGTAAGCATTTGCTCATATTTTTGTATTTTCAGTATTTTTGTTGTGTGTTAATTGCAAAATTTTACATAAGCTTATTGTGTCAATAGGAGAAAATGATTTCTTCAATGATGATGCAGACAGTCCTTTGAGCACTTATGAAGACGATATCCACGGAGAATCTTCTACTGAAGAGATCGAGAGACCTTCAGTTAAAGAATCCAGTGAAGGTAAAAGAAATCACCTTAATAATGATAGAATTAGTCATTGTGTCAATAATGTCATAATATTGGTTATACAAAACTTGCGAAACCTGTTGCAGATTATTTTGAGGAAGTTACTGAACCTCCAAAAAGTTATTCTTCAGTAAGTTAATATTCATTATTTCATATCATAATATTTATTTGCCGAATTGGTATAATGTACATATTCGAAGAGCATATCATAGCCATACCATATAATATTTGAAGTTAGGTAGAGTAATAATGCTTCAAATATATTTTAAAATTATAATACAATATTGTCGCAAATCGTTAAATGTATGATGTCAATGCAAGTAATAATGAAAGAACAGAAGAGCATTATGTATGTGTAAAATAGTATTTTATAAATAGTACGTCCATCATTGTGGCTAGCAGACTTTCAATACAATTAGTTTGATACTAAATATGCGTAAATGGCTGATACTGTATCCAAAGAACCCAAATGTATATTAAATATTAGATACCAAGCATTAGGGACACAACATTTTATTTTCTAAAATAGTGCATCTAATTACATTATTTATATTGATTCCAATAGGTAAAAACCGTTCCAGATGATGGCAAAAAGTAAGTGTGCATTTTAATTGGTAAAACTTTGTTGATTCAATCGACAAAATGTATATAAACTTATATATTTTGTGGCGCAGTGAAATGAGAGAGGAACAAATCGCTAAACTGTTGGCCCGTATTAAAGAATTGGAGGACCTATTGGAAACATCGGTTGAACCAGATGACAAATTCAAGATGGGTAAGTTTTTTCATGTTTAATGTGTCAGGGTGTTAATGAACTTTAGTGTCAATCCAAAAAATCAAACCATTCAAATGATTCATCCTTACGCAGAGACACAAATTGAATTTGATAAAGATGGAGTAACACCAATGACAGGAAGGTCGGGTGTTCGAGATAAAATTGGAGACACTTTCTTTTGTAACGTTCCAGAATATCGTGATCTTATAGAAAAAATTGAGAAAAATAGGGTGAGCACATTGATTTGGAAATGTAAATGCATTGTAATTCTTTTTAACCAAAATGACTATTCTTAAGTAACATGTATTTTATATTTCAGCCACCAGGCTATACGTTAGAAGAAACTGATCAGCTAATTCGCGCATTAAAAGAGAAAGTGGCCATATGTCTTGAATGTTCGGTAAGTTTTTTTAAAATACAGTTTTGTGAAAATTTGAAGCAAATATTTACTCAGTTTATATGTACGCTTAGGCACCAGTCAAAAAAGTTGGGGAAGATGATAACGTCGAAACGTATTCATATGATGTCAGAGCCGTTAGCGAATACTCTGTTGATGATGAAGGAAAGCGTCATCATCTCAAAACAGAGTTTCTCTGTGGTGAAGATCGGATTCAAGACACAGACAAACAAATAGCCATTGAAACAATGAAAACACAAATGGATCAATTAAATAAAGCATTGTGTATAGAGAGATCTAAATGTCTACAACTTGCACAAATGTTGTCCGAGGTAAGTTGTGTTTAATTTATTGTTGTAGCTTATTGTTGCAATGCAATTTTTCATTAAATTCTTCTGTACCTTTTTAGACCACTGGTCAATCGGTGGAGACATTAATAGGAGGTCTTAGAATCGAAGACTGCGGAGATTTGAGTGCAGACCAACCATCTACTAGCTCTCAGCCTATTAAGGGACTTAATGAATTTGTACAGGAAAGAGATTCCACCAACGAATGTCTTCAGCAGCGTGTCGAATCTCTTACTCGACAGTTGGAAGAAAAAATTCAAAATGAATTTAATCTTTCCAATAAATTGGGTAACTCAGTGGCTTATTTACAACAGAAACAAATGCAAGAAGACGAGTTGATGGGTGCCATTCGTAATAAGGACTCAGAAATACAGCGACTAAAAACGCAGTTAGAAGTGGCCGCAGCACAGGTAATTTAACTAATGAGATATAAACTTTTGAAAACAAACCACATTAGTTTTTTAATGAAATTTTAATGAAAAACTTTTTTTAATAGATTCGGGGGAGACCAGATGTGTCTAATGCTTCAACCGCACGACAGGTAAAAAATGATTTAGCAAAAATGTATTTACACTTGACCACAAAAGTTCATGATAACCAAATACAGAGGATCCGGAACGAAGTTTTTTACACTTGTTTTTTCCCCGAAATACGAATGATAGCAAAATCGCAGCGTTTTGAAATTTTTATGATACCATTGTCTTCTCATTGACTACATTGTGTCAACAACCGAATTGGTTGAAAAATGCAAAACCTTTGAGATCCTAAATTGGACGTGTTTGTGCATTCCATTTCCAAACTCTATCTAATGTTGTAGCTTATATTCACACAAGCATTTGTTTCGGGCAAGCAAAGCCCCAAAATTCAATTGGACAAATGTCACAATGCTTGAATGGTATCTCAGATTCGGGATGATTTTTATTCTAAGACGTTCACGTCCTTAGCATATTGGGCGTTTTCTGTTAGGTATATAATTGATCATAATTTAGTAATGTCACAGCGGAGTAAATAAAACATTTCTTCACATCATCACCACCTTACAACCTTGAATAATATGTATTATTGTTGAATGTTTCAACCTGGGAAGTTGTATATATCCCCAAACACTGTCGCTAACCATTTGTTTATATTCTTCTGAATACACATTGGTTTTGATTGGTGCCTATTATAAGGGATAACACCAATCTGTCGGTGAATTATGCTCCGACAGCGAAAAACTTTCTACAAACTTTATCTTTATTTGGACCCATGGACAATTTTTCATTCCGGCCTTGTAACAATCATAGCAAATTGTGCGTGTAGCTTTACAATCATGTACAGAAAAGTAAGCTGTATCTAATGTGAGCATAAATTACCACTTTATATCCGCCAGCTAGGTGATTTTCATACAGCTTTCTCGTGACCCTTTTTCGGTTTTCACTTTGGCTTTCTTTGGCTTTTTCTCTACATAAGTACAGTCCTTTTTCGGCCCATGGTTTACCTCAAGTCTACCCGTGTGGTGATTCCTATAGTGTGGTCATTCCTATTCCATATTTTAATTTTAGGGTTATCTTTTGATTTAGAAAGGGAGACTTTTTGAATACTATGAATACATTTTTTTTTTTAATAACACTTAGTATTCTCGACTTATGAGTATACAATTTGTTTGGCGTCACAAAACCTTATTTACTTCCTTGCCTTTGGAAATGGCCAGTGACATCCTGTTTGTGATTTCATAACTTTGGCATTTTAATTTAGTTGATGACACGTTGTAGACGTGGTATTGCATATGATGCCTTAAAAATTTCAAAGCATTGCGATTTTGCTAATATATTATATAATATTTTGAGAGTTTGACTGACACAGCTGGCTTACTGTACATTGACTTTATAATAGTATTATCATTCATGTGCGATTTGAGAAAAATAGAGGTAAAAATCTTCCTGCCGGATCCTATGTATGCATAATTCTTAGTCTTGATTTCCGATTACAAACCAAATTGCTTTTTAAGAATTCAGAATACAATTTTCAGGACATTGAATCGAGTGTTCATTTGCTGTCTGTCCGTGGTCAGTTAATTCCTCATCAGCTTAGTGCGGAAGGATGGCAGTATATTCCTAATGTTCAGTTATCACAAAGTGAAGCCCGTGACACAGACGAATATCAATTCTATCATAATAACACTTATTGATTAAATTTTTGTCGTATTTTTTTACTTTTACCCATATTTTTTGCCCACTTGTAGCCTAAAAGACTATTAAGTGTGAAATTATTAAGCAAATTGGTTTTGTATTGGTATTCAAAACTGAATGATACATGAAGAGACAATAAACCTCGTTTTCGCATTCTAAAATCGAAGCCTTCTTGACACAGTTGATTAGTTGATACATTTAATATGTTTTGTAAACAGAGCGTCAATGGGATAAACTATTTAGAGCTCTACCTGAAAGCGAGAAGCTTCCGCAAAGCTCTAATTTGGCAAAAGAAATATTTAATGTTGGTGATTCAAGGCTATAAAGATATTCTTCGAGCATCAGGATTGGCGTATGATCCAGACCTACTTCAAAAGACAATTCCCATTGCCCCAAGCTCAGTTGGATTGGTGGATCGTAAAAACAAGACTGGTCGATTCAGGTTATTTGATTTAAAGTTATCAATTATTTCATAGCTCTTCATGAATATCCACCTTTATATCATGAACTTAAGAATTAAAAATAATGTTTATATTGAAATGTATAATTCAATTTTAGGATCGTTGCAAGAGCAATAATCGCATTGTGCAGAATGAAATTTATGGTCTCACGCTGGAAATCGAAATCTTCCAAGACAGTAGTAGCAAGAAGTAGTGGTGAAATCAGTCCAGCTGCTCTAACGTTACTTCAACCTTCCCAAACCGTTTCAGAAAATGCTCTTCTTTCACCTCCCACAAAAGATCCTTCCAAACAAAAGTCGACAGTAGGAACTTCCATTACAACAATACCACTAGTTAGAAATTCATCCGGAAGCTCCAGAAGAAAGAGAAGCAGTTTAATCCCAAGATATCCTTCCGCTGTTGCAGCACCTATTGAATTTTCAAACGCCCCTTCTACCTCTAATGTTCCTCCTCCTACTAGCAGTAACGTTTTATCACAATACCTAGATCGGTTTGAATACTTAGAAACCCAACTGGGAAGTAGCTTGGGGAGAGAAATAAACAGGCCGCCAGATGAGGAGGATGAAGAGGAATAACGGAATGTAATTAATGCATTTGTATTAGGTATACTAATTTATTTTCTACTATAATCCATGTCAATTTTACTCGTCCGAAACGAATGCAACCTCAAAGTGAGCACGTGAACTAAAAACTAATGTATTTATAAAATGCATTTAATATGACTAGGTAGGTATTTGATTTAAAAAAATCTATGAACATGAATGTGCATCTATTCTATTTACAATACAATTTTAACTTTTAACCTTTTAACCAATAAATCTTCTTACACTCTATCTTCAATTTAATTTATAATCCACTCCTATGCAGTGTTACTATACTATGCATGATGATTTGCGTCCAATGTAAATATATTTAATCGAAGTCGTATATACAACGTGTAATACCAATATGTACTACTGCATTTTATTATGGAAATGCTTTGATTGTTAAAGTGAACTCATTAAAATTCAATGATGAATAATACAAATAATATGCATTACTTTCTCCTTTTTCATGGCAAATGCAAAGTGGGATGAGTATAATGAAATGAGTAATAAGATTTGAAAGAACAAGTCAAATGATCATTTAGGTAGGTATTTAGTACTTTATTGTATTTTAGCATTGAAGGAACTTTTCGTACAGATCATATTTTCATGCGCAGAGTTTTGCGAAGAGTGTAAACTAATTAAATATGTGTATAAAAAGTAATAATTTACAGATTAACAATAACTGTTATAGATATAGTTTAACTGAACTGAACCACACTGTTGTATAACATATGACTACAGTAAAGTATTTAACAAGTATCAGTACAAGCAATACTTGCACCTAGTAATAATTCATAGTAATAGTAGTTGGCGATGCTAGTTAATAATTACAGCATAATAATCAACTAACAATACTTCTCTACTACACACAGACATAATCTATAACTCCTTACAATGTTATTGACAGATTCGTGACTTCCGCTACTAGGAATTTGCAGTACGCAATAATATTTAAGATCAAGATTAAGATCCATATCATCAATATATTATGCAAGCATTATAAACGGTTCGTCTTCTCAAGTAATTATTTGTATATTTTTGTAAAACTACTGCGTCTAAATAATCACCTGCTTGCCTTGTGTTGCGTACGCTTACACCTATTACATAATAGCAGTACTGTATGTACATGTATGCATGTAGTAATTTGCACACGTGTGTATAGTATGTGTCTGCAAAACTGTATCTTTTTGGATGTAGCTATTATTATTATTTGTATTTTGTATCTACACTACTGAGACAGACATCTACTACATGCTACCATTCTTCTTCTCCCATTAGTAATCCATACAACACACACACACACATACGCTTGTACATTTAGGACAGCACTATTATATACTCCCTAACTTATATGCAAAATGCAAACATTCATTCAAACTCAGTAAATAAGTTTTTGAAGTAACTCACTCACTCACAGTTTGAGTAAACGCACACACTCACTTAATACATAACAATTAACTTAATCGCTAATATTAATAATATCTCAGAGCATATAGCAAGGTTGTATTAATGTACACTCCACACTCACACTCTTGTACACCGACAAATAACTAGGTATTTACATATCAGAGTAATTATTCTAAGTAATAGCATAGATTGTAATAAGTCTTCATACATTGTTTATAAGTACCACATTAATTTAGTAGCTTCAATGCAGAATTGTTGGAGTAATTATTCTAAACTAAAGTTAGCTATGTTACATACAATACCATGCAGTAGTAATGCCATATTATATTGCGCTAATAAATGCATCGATTGTTTTTATATATTTACACCATAAATTATAGCTTGAAAGGTATAAGTAGGTGTTTTAAGTCATAATGTATGTACAATTACACAACATAAGTAATACGCTCATTTAAAATGTTCAAAGTCTTTGTTATGCTGTTTTTAATTATTGTTTGTTACTCTTCTTTTACTGCTGCACTTTTACTGCACAATTATTAATAGTTGTTTAATATTGTACAGAACAGACCTTCATTGTTTTAAACAAACTCCTTCCTAGTTGTATAGGTGTCAAGTACTAGAACTTGAACTATATGTAATATACTATAATTAATTAAATATTTAATATTATTATAACATGTAAGAGCATCATTAGCTTTCGACGACAGCGACGACTCAGTTAGTTTAATACCTATACAACTATCATGTATGTCTATGTCTGTAAGTATTAGATACAATAGATTTACTTCTAGTAATTATATTACACATGGAAAGGCCTATTAGTATGATTTGAATGATTATTGTCAGTTGTTGCCCCCGTTCGGCTCAGTCCTAATTTTGCCAGGAGGTTAAACTTCTTTGGAGTTAAGTTATTGACGTCACTATTAGTTGCCGCTGCAGAAGGAGGTCTTCCGACACCGCCTCCTCCTCCGCCACCGCCGCTGCTGCAATAGCTTCCGGTATGACTCTCGGAATCCGAGCTTGGACAGTGACAATGGTGCGGTACATTGTTGCTGCTGCTGTTGACAAGTTCTTCTGTCTCACTGGCCGAGTTTGAATTCTTCCGAAAGGCGAAAGTGCCCACTACTGAAGGCTCAGAGGAATTGTTGTGACAGCAGCAATGAGTTTCCGGTAAGAGATATTCATTTGGTTCAATGTAAACAGGTTTAACGTGCATGTGTTGACCTCCGCCCATTGGAACGTGACTGCTGTAGTTAAGATTGAAATTCGGATGTCTCATTCCGGAGGCTGAGCCGCACATTGACTTCCGACGGTTCCGAATGCTGTCAGGGTCTTTGTAGTCATCGTCGCTTTTCAAAAGAC
The DNA here is from genome assembly GCA_034694085.1 of Pogonognathellus longicornis. NCBI lineage: Eukaryota > Metazoa > Arthropoda > Collembola > Entomobryomorpha > Tomoceridae > Pogonognathellus > Pogonognathellus longicornis. Next base: position 25,087 of record JAQFYB010000594.1, read on the forward strand.
GCCGAGCCACTATGATCAGCACCACTAAGATCATTAGGCCACAGATCGGAACTGCTATCACTGCTGCACGAAGCCAAACTTGGTGGTCCAAGTTTTGTGGAGACATTCCCCTTATTCCTCCTGAAAATTAAATTAAAATCAGATTTTTAGCAAAAATTCATTTTAATGAGGGATCTTGTGTATTTAATTGTCATAATATTATATAGATATTCGCATGTTTAAAGGTATCTGTATTTAAGTAAATGATTAGGTACCTGTGGAGTCGTAGGGGAGTCTACTGTGACTGGTTGTCTGGAAGTTGTTAGCTGGGTAAAAAGTTTTCGGATAGTTGCACATATCCTGCGTACAGCAATGAACCGGGGCACCTGTTCGGTCGGTGCACATATCTTGTTTCTCTCTGTGAACAAAAATATAAGGCATCTTTAGAGTCATGTCTTTAATGATGTATACAGTGGGTTTGAAGAAAATAAGAAAAGTAGTACGTATGTACTTAGATGTACCATTATGAAGTAGGGGTACTTAAAGGAACACTAATGTATACAAACAAATGCTTCACCAGATATGAACAATCCTATCACATTAATTACCTACTTTTACTGATGATACTGTTATATACAAAATATGAAGTAATTACTACGAATAGTGAAGTGAGTGAACAATAATAACGTTATGTTAGTTATGTATGTGCAACAGTAGTATTTATATTCATATGCAACGTGAATAATACATTAGTAGTGCCTACATAAATCTTTTGTATTAAAAGAACGGGTAATTTTAATTTCCACTTCAGGGTGGTGACTCCATTTGCGGTTGGTCTCTCAAATCAAATGTGTGTTAAGTCAAAGCTACGCCCTAATCATGGGCCGATCAATCACTAAACAATTCAAGAAGAGCATCCAAATGGCATAGGTAAATAATAAGTACCAAAAAAATGAGAGTAAATATCGTGACTCCACTTGAGTCGGACTATACATAAGTTCTTTTAGTCTCCTCTTTTAGAGAGACATATCTTGTCTCGCTAATATTATAATCTATCTGCATGAATTTTCTATTCGTAATATTTCCCATCTTTTTTACGTTTGTACATTCTATATCTGTATTGTATGTATAAGCTTGTTCTTGTTTTATGATGAGAAAGAAACTTGGAGTACCTTTAAGTGACTTTATATAAATATCGGAGAGAGATAGAAAAGTACATGAATGAATGGATCTAATGATGCTGTTAGTAGTCCATTATTATAAATCGTGTGTGTGTTGTTTGCGTCGGACTGTCCAGTGATTCAGGTTTGTAGTATTTGTTTGTACACATTTGCATGGTAAAGGTCACAGGGAGAACATGAAGAAAATGAACAAGAAACTGCTACTCACCGGGAGAGCATCTCAATGCAACCACGTCGGGCAGTGGCAACTCGTCCGTTCCATTCGGCCACTCCGGCTCCATGCTGACTTCCACTGTTTGACTCTCCCTCGAGCTCCTCCACGAAACAACCCGCCTCCAGTTCTTTCCCATCTTCTGTCACCCGCCGTTCTGACTTGCACATATAATTATTAGAGGCACAACTAGCCAAGTTGCAATGACACCGGACGCTCATTCCTATGTAAACAAAAAACAAAAAGTACTGATTAAAAATACAATCTTCATTATTCATCTTCATTATTCTTACGTCGGCATAATTTCAGAGTTAATAAATCCACTTAAAAACTATAGGCATAGTAGAAAAACATTTCAAAGCTTTCTTTGTACAATACAACTCTTGTTTTTCTTTATACACAATCATATTTTGGGGAATACCATTTTGCGAAACAAAGAATAGTCTGTACCATGTACACATAATATATGAGAAGAATTATAGCAATTGTGATACACATGGAAAATATGAATGTTCAAAACATTTTCATAAATCTTCCTTTGAAGAACCTTAACTTTGGAAAAACCTACCTACTACCTACACAGCTTTGTTTTATGATGTGTTGTTGTCCCAAGTAAAAAAACTGTTGCGATGTTGATCGTAGCTACTTTTAATGTAGCGAGACTCTAATCATCAGGATAAATACAAGCATCATTGTATATATTTATACCTAGAATGCAGATGGATAGGATAGCACAATTATATTTATTGTTAGTGAGAAATGTGTGCAGGTGTAGGTACTTTTGGATTGAAAGAACGAAAGTTGTGATGTGAATGAGGGAAGGCAAAGGGTTAGAAAGATTCCTAACTAATTGCAGGAGAAAAATTGGCCCAAAGAGACCTCTGGATGCTATTACCTCTAATCATCATCAGCACTCGTGAAAATTATCATTACGTCCTCGTACGTGTACTTATTCCTAAAGAATCTCTGATGCTGAAGGTATGGAAAGGATAACCATTCATTCATTCAACCTCTTGTTCACATTTTATTTTAAGCAATGCTATTTCTGATCTTATAAATAGAACCCTTCTTTACTATTGAGTCTGTGCACAATATAAGTATTGTCTACAAGAATTTAATGAACTCCATTCCATAATGCTTTAGCTCGTATACAATCCCAAGACTATTACTATTACTACCAACCAACCATCTCGTTAGAATGAAAATTCCACGCTGTCCTTCTGTGTGATATTTAAAACCTCAGTTCAACCTCTCTCATCCAATTCTTAATTCCTGCTTCCTCCAACCTGCAACAATCCTACTATGTATTATGTATACATGAATGAGAAAGCGAATGTTTGGACCATACTTATATTAGTAATATATACTATTACTGTTCTAGTTGAAAATACATGCACAAAACTAAAGTTTCGTGACTGTCTATGAGTTCATTGTATTACAGTCCCGTACGGTGCACAGAGCGGACAGGAAATCTACAACACGATATGTACAATACATAGTACAATAATGAAATGAATGAATACACTAAAACCACAGAATGAACACGGGACTCTATGAAAAAATAAATGAAGTTTTCATTTCCCTGTGATAAGAATTTATATCAGCCTCCTGTATCTACCCACTACCTACCATAGTCAATACATGAATGTATTAATACATGTAATTCAATACGATTGATATAAAATATCTTGGGAAGACTGAATGAAGAAGGATAATTAAACAAGTAGGTACCTGTAGTACCTTCCCACAATATATCTTAATACATTTAAAATAGTAACTACTTATTGAAAGCGTAATAAAATGCATACATTTGTATCAGCACCACTGTAATACGCAGTATAAATCCATCTTTAGATTCAATACAGTCTTCCGAATTAGAATAATAATGCTTTAGGCTTACAATTGAATTCAATTGAAATCAAGAGTGCACAATACATTACGTTTTATATTATACGCTTGAAGAAATCATGAAGAAAAAGTAACATATCCAGAAGCAGATTGTAATCCTACTGGAAAAATGAAGATACCTACACTCGACCTATAGCTGATAGCACATTGCAGTATTACAGACTCCTCTCAGACATATAAGGAAGAACACAACATATAAACAGCTTTACAAGCCAAGATACCTGTGCAAGGTGTACCTGTACTGTGTAAGGTATGTAATAATAAATGAATACCTGTATTCTACAATACATAGAGCTGTACACAGGTAAGTTGTTTTGTCTATAGTTTCAAAGTCCAGTCCACCCAGGCAGCAACATAATATTATTCTGCCTTCAATTGCATCGTAATATACAGCCGAGAACAAAAGTTGTTGAAAAGAAAGAATGCAGCTCGTTCTAGCTTTGTAAGTTAAAGCCAAAGTCACTCACTTAGCCCAAACTCCACAGCAAACCAAGCTAAACTATCGACCATAAGTAAGCTAGACCACCACCTTCATCCAATCTATAGCTAAAAAATTTCAACAGCTTCACATGCTCTGCTTGTTGAACTAATACTTAAATACTGTACATAGAGAGCCCTTAAAAGAGTACAATTTTCTGAGACAAGACTTCATCTCTTCACTAAAAGAAAAGATCATCCATCTACAAAACCTTTAATTCCTTCAAGACCTTAAACATTGCCCTGGAGTTAGAACTACTGTACCCTTGGTTAGAAATAGGTGTACCTCTCTGAGAATACCCTCAGGCATATTTAACTGTCTTTTTTCCTTGAAAGTATTTACCCACAAATATCTACAGTTTAACAATTTCCATTTGTATGTATACAATACAGGTATCTATCGCGCATACATTTCAACCTGGTTAACTGCTACATAAATTTAATAATAACAGTATGTCACAATACACATAATTACATCTTAAGCACACCAAGCAATGTATACTGTACACTATTATTATCTGTATATTTTGCTGGAGAATCGAGATTTTTAAGTTCTACTTTTTTTCTACAATTTACACACACCACCCAAAAATTGTTTTATCCGCAAAATATATTTTATCTTATAAGTAAAAGTAGATTTAGGAGATCCCTGCTGATTTGTAAGGCAAATTTCGCTGGTATAGGGTCTACTAATTAATATAAACGGAGATGAGAATTTCTAATTGCAAATTATATTTTGTGCTCCAAGAAGCACAGCACAGTAAATAAATACAAGACCAAAATGGATGGATAATTTGTTGAATGCCATTGTCAAGCTGGAAGGAATAAGTAAGTGGCTGTAGCATAAAGTGAACTACGTGGCATACAGAAACGAAAGCTTATTGTGCTTTGTGGTTCTTTCAGAAGAACGACGGCTTTGGTGAATTACATAATGTACATGGAGTAGAAAAGAAAAGATTTACATCCTGTCTTAATTGCTTCCACCCATCGTCTTTGAAGAAGCCTAAACATTATTCCATCCCCTAATTCCATTTTATCTACTGTGGAAAGCCAATATTTAAGACAGAGAGAGAGACAGAGGAATAGAATATTTGAGCAAGTTCTTGCCGTATGTAAACATTCAAAAGAGCAGACAGACAGGCTTTTGGCTCAGGCTGACCAGCTTTGTATTAACAAGTAATAACGCTCAGGATGAATGCTATTAAACCAAGTATTGCCAATGCAGCAGCAGCGTTCAACGTCTTCGTTCATACACCCGACCATATTATAGAAAGACCAGGTCCAGCCTTTCAAGTCCAGTCCGAGCTCTTGCTGGTTTTTGTTTTACCTTTCTAGTTGTCTTGTCTATTACCTATTGCTATTACTTTTCCAGCACAACTTCAAATATACATACAACCTATACACTACAGATAGTACAACATACTCTCATCTTCTAAAGTGCAACTAATGTTGCACAAAAAATAAATATTCACTATATATGTAGCTATAAAATATATTACAAATGTTCAGTGACTCAATCTCTCCCTATAAAATTAAAGGTTCAACTCGATGTGTTTCAATTTTTCTATGCCATCAGGTTCAAACCAATATACATAATATAAACACTAAAGGTAAGTAGTAAAGGAAAAGCACAACGCTGACTTAATAGAAGTACTTAATAGGCAGTAAATAAAGGTACCTACTCCTCATCCGACTATAAAATAATAAGACATTTGAAATCGTAATATAAAAACAATCTTTCTTTATATCAGTACCACGCACAGAGCTAATCCTTCGTTTTTCGTAAGAGGAATTACAAAGGATGTTTCTGTGTGTGTTTGTGTGTGTGTATACCGCAGCAGTGAACCTTTCTTCATCTGCTGCTTATGATCTTTAGAGACTGCTAAACCAAAGGAAACAAAACACTAAATACTAACTAACTGCCAAAGCAAACAAACCTTTTAAGCCACTCGCCGGACGGACATTTCTACTTTGTGTCTGGTCCAGCTATATATATTACTATTTGTATGTAGGTATTAGAAAATATATTTCCTATGTAGTTTGTAGTTTGGTTGTGTAGAGTTGTGTAGCGTCTTGTAGGCAATTGTTTGGCGACTAGGCAGTAAATTTTCCCCAACTTGGAAGTTTACTTAAGGATGATTCTCAGCTCATAAGGAACTCATTCAACTGTTATTGCGTCCTGCTCACTTGACTGTGTGTACTATGTAACACATTTGCGTTCATAAGAAAAGCACCTACTTATATACGATATACAAGTATATTTTGTTACATGAACATGTGGATTATTATCCAGAACCAGGCAGGCCTCTTCTACTAGTATGTAATATATGGAACGTCTCCCACGTTCCCTATAAGTTAAAGGCTGTGTGTGTCTAGTGTGTATTTATATTGATTAGACTTTTTAAGTTATACACATCTCCATGATACTTTTACAATTGCATTTACATATCCTTTCAATCCCTCATATATTTACTAAGTAATGCCTTCATATGCGTAATACATTAGCTCCATGACATTATTATTGAACTTGCCTTTGCCGAAACTTGATTTCTTTTTACTACAATATTTAGGCTAGGCCGACCTACACCGACAGACTCTCTTTCATAAATAGTCTCCCAACACAGCAGAAACATTCTAGTTATAAGTATATGCACTCACTCACTGAATATTTACACACAGCATCCTTACAACAACAACAAAAATGGGATTGTATTGTATATAGTGTGTACTAGTTGTTTCATAATAAACGAGAGGAAGAAACAGAACAGTAGAACTCTTCTTGACAGCTTCCCGTTGCCGGCTACAACAAGAGGGTTGTAAAAATTTCATTTCACTATGTAACTATGAAAAGATGAAATACACACACTATGTATATAGCTCGAGTAATCCTTACTACTTATTTATACAAACCTTCGCCTTTGCATTATTGGTTTTGAGTAATGCTAACTAATGTAACTTGATACAATGCTTAATGCACTTGATTCATTCACGCTCTGCTTAACATCTGTAGATAAATACATGTAGTAGTCAAAATATTTTGTTACAATTCTTTCGGTGTACTCTACAATCACCTTTATCTCATACTACAGGCTAGATGCATTTTTATTATTATCTTTATTCTATTACTACTTATGTATATCCGACTCATCTCAACTATCATATTACGGTACTCAAAGTACTGTTGTTGGAACTACAAAGTTTTGCGCTCCACGCTTTGCTTTTCGTTGCTCATTCCCGAGATTGTGAATGATACGAAAATATTTTTTACCTACTTACATGTTGTCTTTGTACGTAATTGTCTGTAATGCATTAAGCACTCTAGAAGTAATGTGCATAGCAAACTGCAAAAAAGATTTTACAAAGATTACATAAGCAAAATCTTTACATCTAACATTTTTAGTTTACTCTGGGCATAAACACTGAAATGGTTTACTGGTAGTAGTATGTGGTAGCTCAACTGGAGTCCTTGTAAATAAGTAATATGCCTAGGAATGAAAATGAATGAATAGCATAAACCAATTGTCGACAATCAAAACTTCTCGAGTCGACTTGAAAGAACCGGAGATCAGAAAACTTTTAAGACTAAGTCAGACAAGACAGGTTCGTGATGAGGAATATTTATCAAAAAGACGTAGAGTGTACTGGCGAAAAGATGTTAGATACAATTTCAGTTGGTTTCACTCTGGCAGAGCAGCCCTCTTCTTCCTCTACCTTTATCTTTGAGAACATTCCTGTCCTCCTCTCCTTCATCTATCTCCTTGTATTTAGTATTTAAACAACATTGTTCAACGCTCACACAATCCCTTTACAGCTACAACATGGACAAGGAGGTAGGTATTTAGAGATCGTCGAGACTTGATATACATTTTGTATGGAATATGTGCTTTATAGGTACATTTACGGGTTTTCATTAGTAGACTAATGTTTTCCCAACTTTCCTTGTTTAATTCAACATCACAAACAATGAAAAGTGAAGTTGAATGCAAGAGTACAGCCCTATAGCACTAATTAGTCCAAAACGAAGGCTTTCCAAATGCGACAAAAACAATTTTTCACTACTGAGTGGGCGTTCTTCCGATTTCCCGATATCACGAAGGTAAACGCCTACCCGAAACTGTAATTGTAGAAAAATTGGACCAGTAATGCAGTAATCACTTGAGAAAGCTCTTCAATATACGTTTCTCAACTCATTATAACTTGGAAATTACATTTCACCGGTCTCGCTACGGTTATACGTGTGTATAAACATTAGCAGTAGTTATATTTAGCCCTATTAATCATACAGCGAATAAAGCCTCCTCATAAAATTAAACACAGTCCCACTGTGTAAGTATCTATATACTGTTATGTTGTAGCTAAGAATAGCATGTCTGTCTGCAGTAATTATACGAGAAAGAAGGGACTTGAAATAGGAAATGCTATTAGTATTAATACTCTGTCAATTAAGAAATGATATGATGAATAATGAGCGTTAAATTCTGACTTATGAACATTGAACAAGGACGATTATTATTAGTGTGGCACAGAATGAAAGAAAGTTCGTGAAGAATCGATTAGAGCTCACTCATCCTTTCAAATCCGAGTCGCCATTAAAACCTCGAATGAAGATGATAATAAAAATAATCATCCGTATCTAGTATCGACCATATTGACTGACAAAGTAACTAGTAACAATGAGTGTACACTGTATACACAAATACACAGGCCGTATTAAAATGCATGATACTAGTCTGTTTACAATCTCAAGTGGAAAAACAAAGGATGAGAGAGACACGTGAGTACAATAAAATAGGAATAGAATGGTAAGCAGTTCATGATGATATTTCATGGAGCCTCCCACGGGCAATGGATCCTTAACCAAACACCACCCGCAGACCACAGCAGGGCGCTATTCATGCCCTTACCTTTGACTATTTTTTCATCCTCCTCTCCATCTTCTTCAGGTTAGCGTTATATAACACATAGCCAATGTATAGGTACACAGTAAGTAAACATTACCAAAATCTTCACCAAGTATCCTATAGCCCTAAATGTGATTCACGGGAATATACTTATATTGTAGGAATATATGTGCCATCGTAAACAGTTTAATGAAATCCATAGTAGGAAAGTGGATACTACCGAAAGATTCAATTCAACTAACTCTTTCAAGAAGATTCACTCACGACTTAAATACTACACTTACTCCTTTGGCTCCTTATTCTTCCTTCACCACAACTCCACACAGAAATCAAAAGTAGTAACTTATCCCTGATTAAACAAAGTTGCCTGTTTAAGGATAGATGTTAATGTAGATAAAGGATCTCGAGGAGTCTGACATTTATATCAAAAGTCAAACTGACAATGACTGAAATAATAATATATTATAATTTTATAATGCATGCATGAAGGTGAGTACAACCTAGTACCTCTAGAGGAGTAGTCTATTACGTACTTAATAATACGATAAAAAAACTTCCATCAAAAATGCACAATTGCATATGGAATTGTGCTCAGATTTCCCCACATAGTAATTTCATTTGAGTGCCTCGCTAACAATAAGTGACTCAATGTACCTATACAAACCTACTGCTCTAGTAGTAGATTTTAGGTAGCTATTATGGATAAATATTGCTGGATTATCAGAATTCTTACATAAGACATAAACTGTTTATTGTGTTCTGTATTAGGATTGCAAGGTAATTTGTATAGGAATAGGACAAAGGAGCAACAGCGATGGTAAAATAAATTTAAAGAGTTCAAAGTTTAGGTCTAATTTTCCGCAAATGATTCAACGAAACAAATTATGGCAAATCAACGTTCTAAATTACATGTAAATTGACATGAACGTCTTTACTTGCATGAATATAAGTATATGATGACGCAAAAAATGTGTGTGCATCTCAGGGCTTTGGAATTCATTTGCAATTACAATCTGAATGCGAGAGCTATTGAGAGAATATCGACTGATGTGTTGTTGTGAGTGAAATTATTTCTGCTATTTAAATAACGAAGGAAGGTAAGTAAATAGAAAGAATTGAAAACGGACTTGGTCTGATTTCAAAAGGAAATTACACAGAGATACATATTAAATTACTGCAAAAATACATCTCTGTCTGTCTGTAAATTTAACCGCAGGTTGATAATAGTATGAAGCTCGGGAAGATCTCATGCGCTCATAGCATATTTTTATATGCATTATCTGTACACACTGACTAGCAATTTGACTTTAATGCCCTGCCCTTAGTCAGAGCAGAGTTACAATGAAAAAACAAACTTCGATTTTGTTTCATTCCCCCCATGATTTTCCCAAAGCATTAGATTTCAACAAGACCACTTTCTTGTCTCGTCTACTGCGTGTGAAAACTTCATTGCCATTGTCATTATCATCGAGGATAGGAATCATCGAGAGCTAAACCACAGTAATCAAGAAATGGTTGCATGAGGATGATGAGGATAATAATGGTAGACTGTTTGAACTGAACTGAATTTCATTTCGTTCAAGTCAATGCGGATAATACTACTACACACACAGAGAGAAGAGAAACCTTGAATTTTGGCTTGGAATTCGCACTTGCATGCAAACACTCGTCTAGCACCCCTCTCTTATATATTACCACAATAAAAAACCAAAGCACTGAAACCTAACTAAAGTTCTGACTCAGAATACCATTCTATTATATGTATGCGTGTAGGTACTGCATAGATATTATAGTAATAATAAGACAACTGCCTACAACTACCAAACCAAAGTAACCAACAACACTATCCATTTCTTCCTACCATACTACAAAGGGTAATTGCTCCTAAATACTGAACAGGTAAGAAAAAATAAACTTATTTTATTCTTAGTTTATGAACACAATTGTGGTGTTATTATTTTGTTGATATTGAGATTTGAGTACAGCAAAGATAGTACATTCTACATACATTCAAACGGACTGGACTACACATGCACATACTATTATCTAGAAATTATATAATAGAATGTGTATGTACACAATACAAGTGTACAAGTGTACAAGTGTACACTCCCTATAATACACTGAAGCTTTTTAGCTACTTATTGTTAGCATTGCTATGCTATACTAATACTGTATATTATACAACGAGAAGATTTATTAAACTTGACTAATAATGATATTGCAAGCAAACGAAGGGAAGAAAATGCAACCAGTTCATGTTCATTTAGCCATGCTCTTGTGTTGACTTGTCTTGAAAATAAAAGTGGAGAGCGAACAATGAAAACAACCGGCGAACGCAATGAAGTTTACAGAATTTTTATCCGAGTGTATAAATGTACACTTCTTTCTTGTACACAAGTATTGTTGCGTTCTTTGTACAGCACTATTATGTAATACTAGAGACTAGCCCTTGTGTGTTGTGTTGCTCTGCCCGTATGCAATCTGTACACTGTTAAATACTAGAGCATCGATGTGTAAATTTACACAGTCATTTGTAAACAACTAGTGTGTTAGTGGTATAAAAAGATAGTAAAGATACTGTCATAATTGCAATTGGAGAAAGAAGGAGTGGACTGCTGGACTGTAAGTCTTATTTTATTGCATTTGCGTATTGTTTCATTTGAAATCATCAAAACACAACAGTACGTACCTACCATAGTATTCTTAGTTAGTTAGTCAAGTACAGGTTGTACTCTTAAATAATATTTGAAATGTAGGCAGTGTACAAAGAATCTTTAAATGTTTTATGGCGTATCTTTGCGAGCTGGCTATAGCAAAGAAGAGCTAGAGTCGTAAAAGAGTACTTAAAATTCTCACGTGAAAGAAAAAGTTCAGTCAAGTCGATCAAGCTCAATCCAACTATTACTACTTACATACAACTCTCAAGCCTACATATCTGTGTGCACATTAGCTAACTCTTCTTCCAACTCCAGAAAAAGAGCGCATAGGTACAAGAAAAAGTTTATTACACGAAGGAAGGAAGGAAAAAGACAAGCCTAGGAATAAAAAGCTTTTCAAAGCTACGATCGTGTTATTGCATTAGACCAGAGAGAGAGAGAGAATGAGACGAACACATCCACACACACATTACAATTACATTGCCGTGGTGGTGGTGGTGGATTGCAAAGAAACTTGATGTTGTTGATGATGAGGCTTGTGGAAGGCTATAATCATGGGCTATTATGGTGAACAGAGTCCGTCGTAATAAGCGTAAGTAAAGTATCGTGTGTGTTGTGTTGTGTGTGTCTGTAGTTTAAGGAGCTCTCTAGCAAGTCAACTCTCAACTCTCTTCCACTCGGCACAGAATGTAATGTGTTTGAGTGAGTGAGTGAGTGAGTGACTATAGAATAATTTGGCCTGTAGCAGTCATGAAAGAACGAAAACGAAGGAACTCTACGAAAGAAAGGATGATGATAATAATGATGATGATGATGACCATCCGTAAGAAAACCAAAGCACACATCGAACAAGAGTCAGCGAAAGGAAAGCCAACAACAACAACTAAGAACTACTAAAAGAACCAAAACTAGACACACAAACGCACACACTCATACAATACCTACATAATACAACACACACATACACACACATTTTTCCCTGCCATTTCCAGTCCTGCCTACCTCCCATCAAATCCACTCTCTACCCGGTGATTATATTACCCATCCACCATCCAAGTCTTAACAACTATACTCAACTCTTACTCCACCAACGAACCCAATCCAACACTCCACACCACTATACTCATACCATACCAAGAAAATAAAAATCACCAGTCTTTCCTCCATACATTACACTACATACTTCATCATACATACTGCATGTGCAAACATGCACTGTATCTTATACAATCTGTACTGTATAAGTGTAATATATACCTACATATATTACCTATGTAGTGCAATGATGAAAAATTAATGTACAAAAGAAGAAGACGAGAATCCAAGAAGTCTAAGTACTTAGCACAGTGTTTTACACACACACACATCGATAGGGTACATAATGTATGCTATACACCTTACTTTACCTGAACAGGCAAAGGAGACGAAAAAGCTCCTTTGAAAAATACAGAGAGAGGAACTCTTTTCTTACTCACGCAGCATCCTGCTTTGTGGATTGCATAGGCAGAGCCAGGTACACAAAGATAGCTATTATATGTATATCGCATCCCGTCCCCGACTCATAATTAGGCCAATTCAAGAAATAATAATGCCCTAGTGCAGTCTGCTATTACCAGCAAATAACACCTAAATTTTGTGCCCATTAAAGCTTTTCTCTGTTTCTAAAACCTGAGCGAAGGTCAGATCAGGTAATACTGTGAAACATGCAACGAGTGAACGATCCTACATAACATGGCTCAGGTTGCCAAATACCTAATTACTACTATCAGCTTTATAATATTAACTATAGCTCTCCGCACACCGGCCGACTGACTGGACTTCGACTCGACTGACTACTGATGTTGACCAGCAGCAGGCTAGACTTTTTCAGCCTTTCCTTTGACTTTGACTTTGACCACTCTTTTCCTTCATCCTTACATTCTATGTACACACAAACATTTAGAAATAATGCAACGTTTTACACTCAAAGCTAAAAATTCGTATGAAATGCTAATAGTCCTAATAGTACATGTAACACAGGTCAGGTTTGAAGTTCCAAGTATATACAGCAAAGGTACATATAACATAGCATTAAAATTTCCTCCGTCTCCTGTGTGATTTCAATAATAATATTATTATATCCAAATCATGGCACGAAAGAGTGTTGGAAATATACGTTGTAAATCGCAGACAGGGACGTGGACAACCCAGACGACGACGACATGGCTTTTCCATTCAGTCACCACCGAGAACGGCTCCGTAGGTTGTAAATCAAACTCAGTGTATTCGTACCTACCATTATGCAGTATATTATTTTCTACGCTTTACGTATACAACAGGAGTGTTACTATACACAGAGAGAGAGAGAGATAAAGTAGCCAAGGAAAGTGACCTACCACTATACAAGTACAACTTCTCTGCAGGCTTCTTATGCTCTACTCGGACTTCTTGGCGTGACTTGGGAGTTAAACGCGTATTAATTGAGTTAAGCTACGGAGCAAACTTTTCTACAAGCCAAGTGACATTTTATAATGGGATAGTCGTCTAATGCCACGAAGAAAGGACCAATCTACTTACAATTACACTTAATTCCTTTACCATGTAACAACGACAATGACAAACTTAGAGTACAACAATGTCAACTGCACTTAAAGCTCCGTTTAACACACAACACATTTGTAATAAGTGCTAAGAGAACTCAATAAAATAAAATTACTTCCACTGATGTTGTACAACAATCCTTCGTTTATAAATCATCGTTCTCTTTCCCGATAAGTTGTAACAGCACGATATTTCAAAAAATTTCAAAAAAATATTGCAAAGAATAAATGCAATATAATGAAATTGATATGCTTTATTTGTAATTTTTCCAGCTAATAAATCATGAATTATAATTGACAAAAAAAGTAACTTTGCAGCACCTAATACTAAGCATACTATTTATTGTTTATTTCTTTAAAAACAATGTGTTGAGGATTAAAAAACTTCAATTTTACAGAAAAACGACAGAACTCATTAATTACAGATATATATGTCGTGAATTGGTAATGGAATTAAAAGGCAAAATAGCTATTAGTATAGGTTCGTCATGTACAGTATGGACTTTATCATTAGAGTAGAGTATAAAGTTACGAGTAGCACATAACAAACGTAGTGGTTATACATGTTAGTTTATAGGATGGGAGGAATAGATAAGATAGTGTGTTGGTTTGGTTTGAATTAAGTGGGAGAAGTAGGATTTTACGACTGGGATTGAAGGACCATGTGCCATGCCAATAGGACTCGGCTATTAGAAACACAATGAAAGTATCGATGAGAATAAAGGGAAACGAAGTGAGTGAGTGAGTCGTGAAGAGGATCATCTAAAGCGGCGCCCGTCGCCGACATTTCGTCCTTTCTTTGGATTTGCTCTTATCCTGTCGTGTCCATTGTGCTGGAGACCTCAACTGAAGGCAGGGAACTGCCTAAGTAACTGAGTAAATAAATGCCTCCTGCCTGGCTCAACAGACTGTGACTGGTGACTGTATGTTTCTTTTTTGGTGATTCTTCCTTTTGTCTCTGTGTATTCCATGTGTATACATTATACATACAATAAAGAGAATCTTGTCTTGTTGTATCTGTTGGATTGTAGTAGTGTCTCAACCCGAAGCAAAGGAGACTGTCCCCTCCGAGTCCTGCCCAAGCTGGTTTGGCTTTGGTGCACATCACACGGATAATATGACTATATCAAAATCCTATTGTGTATTAACTTGTTCCACACAAACACAATACATACAGATACAATACTTTACCTACCTATAGGTATCTTATCCACCTTGTACCTATGTATCATATAATATGCTATCCTTTGATAAAGTAAATATTAAACACTAATAGCATGGATACGTGTATCTATGTGTAATAATAATACTGCCATGGATATATCTATGTATTATGGTTTGCTAAATGTTTGTGAGAGACAATGGCCAGCGTTACATGGAAGTAAACGGGCTTTGGTTTAAAACTCTTGTGATCAAGGGAGTTGAGATGATAGTTTTGTATGTCCAGTCCAGTCAACTCAACTCAAGTCGACATTCACATTCAGATGCAGCTTTTCCAAGCTGTCGCTTCGATTTCTTCACACATAACATAACAACAAGTCCGGCGATGAAACAGAAACCAACCAAACCCTTTCTTACTCGCTAACGTTGTCATTGCCATGCCATGCTACGCATCATTCTGATTCTTATCTTCATTCTACATTTCTCCTCTTCTTCACAATCTCACTTTGTTTGTTGAGTTTATAGCAGTTAGCCAGTTAGCCAGTTAGCGTCCCGATGTCAACCTTCCAAACCAATCTATGACTCTACTATAATACAATATTAAAGTGTATCTATATAATAGCTTTAAGGAGATGTGCCTAGTACAAGTACGTACTCTTTACACGTTTCCCATCTGAACTGAATCCATATCAGGAGAACTGCATTTTTCACATTTCTTCCACTTAAAATGAAAATCTACGATCCTTAACATTACTTACAATAGCACACAGGACACTTTGATTCTCCCATACAACTTCAACCTGACCTATTACTATTACTTCATATAAAATAGAAAGATTCCTCGTGTCTTTTATTATAAGCACACCATACCTATACATGCGTTTTAGGTTAAAGTGAAAATTGTAATTCTATATGCAAGTCCAGGGATACTATCCAATTATACTTTACAGTATACATAGTACATCTTTAAACTGTTATCTGTAAACCAAAACTATGCAAATGAAGTACAAAACAAAACGACTAAAAACAACATCATATGATGTAAGAAAAAATTCATACGGGCAAAGGAATGTCATGTGCGATAAAATAAAAGTGTCGGTTGAATAGCAATGTTTAATCTAGTCCTGAGTTCATAGCGATAGCTTTTTATAAATAGATAATGTCCATCCTTCATTATCATTAAATGGTAGCAGTCAACTAGTAATTGTGTGGTTTTGTATCATAAACAGTTTATCAAGCTGTCTATATTAATCAGTCATAAAACCATTGAAATTCTTGCACTGATTTTTTGTGCTATCGCTACTGATTTTACAATTTTTTTAAAGTTTAGCAAGTTACCTTTGCTTTTAATAGCTAAATAGCTTTACTAATTTACGCTACAAACACACAAATGGAAAGTAGATAATCTGTTGTAAATATTTCATTGTTATTAAATATGGTTGCTTTAAAAATGTCGTTGTTAGCAAAGTAGTACATTACATGAAATATCATATCATTCGTGCAAGAGTTTTTTAGTTTGCGACAGATTACAAGAAATAGTAGGTTGTGTGTTTAATTCTGTATAAAAGAACGTGGTTAGATAGAGGTTTGGTAGTGTGTAGTCATTAACTCACGGATATATGAATGTCAGAAGGAGAACTCCCACGGCATCACGTAACACATGTACATGTGCATAGAGATACCCTCTCATCACATCAATCCTTGCTTTGATGTCATTGCAATGTGTCCAAAAAAATTGCCAGCCTGCTGTGCTGTGCTCTGCTCGTTTCTTTATTGCGAAACTGGGTCTCGGCGCCCCATAAACCATTATCGCCGGCATTCTAACTTTTTCATGTCATGTCCCAGCTTTGGCCAAGTCAAGTCAAATTGATATCACTTCTACTAGCACCACTCGACTCTACAGATACTACAACTCCTAAGCAAACATGCTAAGTAACTAACCTTAGTAGTACTATAGTGTGGAAGTACGTTGAGTAGCATAGTATTACTATTACTCCTACCATTTGCTGCAATTACACAAACAAGCAAAACAGCTTAATGATAATATGCCGAAACAAAATTATGGCAAATCACACAATTTTCTGAACGAACACTCAGAAACTTTCTTATTGCGTCAATGGTCAATATACTTAAATCCTTTTTCTTCAAGCAATTTCTCTTATAATAACACTATACTTATCAACTCCATAATGTAATATTGACATGAACCGTGGATTTTTCTTGTTTTCGTGCTCTATTCTCTGTGTCCTTACCATGAAACCTTTCCTTTGATATTACTTTATTAATTTTATTGCCTTCATGTCAAGTCAATCCGACTTTGTAAGTGATACATGGCGGCAGCCGAACTGTGTATCTCTATGTATGAATGTACATACCTAACATACTCATACTAAAGACTACAATTATACCATAATAGATTAACTAACAACACACTCCATCCAAGACCTAAATAAATAATAAATAATATTACGTAACACTCACACTAATGCTACGATATTATCCAAATCTTAGAAAAGACTAAGTCATAATGTAATAATAATATGTATTTGTACACATTGAGAATTCATCATCCTGTGTCTAGACTGCAGACCGTGCGGAGAGTCGTCTCATCAGAGTAATTTGCCTAAGCTAGCAATTACCCGTGATATAAGGAAAAGGTAAGTGGAAAAGGAGCAGCAAATAAAGCAAAGACCTGCATCAACTGACTGACGAAACGAATGGATGACTCACATCCACACTCACTCAGATAGCCAAGTACACAGAAACACTTATCCGATCAGTGTCATGTCAACTTGGAATAGATGACTACGTACGCCAATCCTAGGCGCCTGTGTTTACGTTCAAGTTCTAATACATTGGCAACGAGTGATAATGATAAATGATAACACTTACATACCATACGTTCCACCAATACATCCCAAAACATGACAAGACACAGATAATGCCTACATTCTGTATTACATTAAGCCATTCCAATCTCTATATACATTTATACACAATATCATTGTACAGAGATGAATACTTATGAGCCTTGTATAATCTGAACTCACTACGCCTCGTAAAATAAACAGTGACAAAAGTCATAGAGAGACAGAAAGTTTAATGCTTATGAATCTATGCATGAGTATTTAGGTACACAATATGTTGAGTGTTTGGTGGTGTATGTATGTATTAAATGTTATACATGAAAGATTGTACACACATAATGTGCATGAGGGCATAACAGTATACACAGCAAGTCCATAAAGCTACATAGTTTTTCAATTCAATGTTATGTACGTAGTTGCATTATGGAATGGTAAAGCAGTGTGTTTAGTACAGGGCATAGGGTACAGATATAGCATGACCGTGGAATGAATTGTAACTTCACACAGAACTCTACTGGGAATATAAATGTTATAATTATTGTAGAGATAAAGTAGTGGTAGTCATGACATGAGAGTGTGTGTTTAAAGTTAAGCCAGACTAGTCTCCAACTAATCCTTGTCGTCTGTGGACTATAAATGCATAAAATGAAGAAGAACAACGAAAACGAATGGAAACTACTAGAGAGGAGCTGGTATGGGGCATGAGATAATAGAAATAGTTCAGTTAAAGTGAGATAAGCTTCGTGCAAATACTAGATAATAGTGGTATACAGTCTCATGCAGACTCAAGATCAGAAAACCCAGAACATAAATGTGAATTTTTTGCACAACTCGCATTTTACAAGTTGGCAGAGCAGAACGTGTTCTAACCTGTTGCTCTGTGATGGTTGTTAAAGTTATTTCGCCGGAGAATGTTGTTTTCGTCATTTTGATGTATTCCCATAGTTTTTCTAGCCCGACTTTCATTGACAGATCCACTATTCTTCCTAGCAGCACTACTATCAGTAGCAACCTTGGCTCCTGCGACATTGGCGCCTGGCTGCTTCGCCCCATCGTCACCATTACCACTACCACTATTATTACTATGACTATTCTGTTGTTGACTATTGCTTCTGTTACTGTTTCCGTCACTTTCCTCCATATTATTACTACTCAACACTGATTCTACACCGTTCTCGTCCACGATACGTTCATTCCGACTATCATCCAGATCTACATGTTCTCCCAATACTCGATCTGTAGCTTCCAATGAGCTCAGCACTGAAGCACTTAAAGTGTCACGGCTTGTTTCCAGAATACCCATCTTTCACTTTTTCCTCTTGTAGATGATTCCCAGTTTATCTTAAGAATACACACAAGATACACTCACAGCTTTAAGAGTGACACGAAACTCTCTCAAGTGCATACGGGTTGAACATGCGATAAACATGCAACATAACAGAACAGTATATAAATACAGTCGGAAAACGCAGTAGACGTACAGAGCAAAATGTGTGTAAGTGTATAAATACAAACTTATTCAAGTACACCACAAATAACGCACATTTTCATTTCAAGTGTGTATGTGAGATACTTATTAATTCTCAGTAGAAGAAGTTGGAGTGTAGGTATTGTATTGTATGTATATAAACCAGCAATACAAACGAACTCTCAACTTTGTTTGTTTATATGCACTTCTTTTCTTTACACCTCTATCAAACACTCGTTATACAATGAATTTCGTTACAATTAGCACAACTATTAAATCCAGAGCGAGTGTCTATGTATAAGTTCCGTTGTTTTGATGCTGTGAATTTATTCACTTGGTTGTTAAAAATGTAAAATTTGAAATTGTAGCTAAACAGCTAAACTGAACGTTGTATTCGTATACAGATATTGTGTACATGGACGTTTTTCTTGAGAAACACGGAGCAAAAGTGCCACAGTGTAGTCTGTCTGAGTTTTAAGACTGAAATGATGAGAGTTAAGTTGAGTCAGATAGTTGTTTGGGGAGTCGAGTCGAGGGAAGAGGTCTAGTCTATAGCGTGACTTGGCTCAGAACCCAACGTGCACTGTCAGTACATAATACATACATATTCTAAACGTACACATGCACATCCACTCTCTACCAGAGTCCCATCCATGTATAAGTTATAATTGTATTGCCTTTTTGTACTGTATAAATATACCTATATACAAAAAGTGAATATTCTACTTGTAAATGTATGGTACTCTATACTTATTATAATACACTCGCCGGTTGTGTATTTAAGTACCTACTAAGTATGGGAAGATTTTTCTACGGGAGATGCACTACCTGCAATACCCACAATGCATAGAAATACATGAAGTGCAAGAGGAGCCCAGAAACAACAGCAACCCCAGTACAACAAACCCTCCAGACACGAGCACGTTATATTATTACTATTTGAGAAAGATACTGTGTGTATTCTATAGACAATACAATACAATACAATACAGAGACAGACTAACCAGACTATCCTCAATAAACCTAAGCCAACTTATCCCATTGTATATTCCATGTATATTCTATGGAGGTATGCATGTAATATGTAACTAAAACACATACTGTATACTTATCCATGATTGTTTCTATCCTGCTTTACTACCGTCTGGTCGCATCGCACAATGTAAAATGCAGGGATAGTGGAGGTACAATGATGATTACTACTTGGATCATCCAGCAGGCTTTGTAAAGTAAAGGGAATATGAGTGTAGACCGAGAATTTGTCCGCCGGCAAAGAAAGTGCCTAACCACTCCAGTCAACTCAGGAAATAACTAATGGTCTCCAAAGTTAAAACACAGGGTTGCTGCTTGTTTCACTTTGCCTGCTCTGACTAGGCTCTCTAATGGAAAAGGGATGGCGCCTTCCTATTCCCAAGTAAAGTGCACTGCTCTGTACTTTTAATCTATTCCAACCAACCGATATCTTTCAACCAACTTAAGTCTCCAAAACTCACAGAGACTTCACCACATACATACATACTAGAGTCACATCACTTTGGGTTTTTGGAGTGTCCCTTATTATTACCTTATGCCTTATATACATACATATACACTTAAATTTTACTAGTTCTTAGGAATATACAGTACAGAGTACAGATACAAATTTTGTATCCCTGCCTTTCTGTATGGTAAAGCGTAAAGATTACAGTTCTTAACCTAACTAGAGCTACATACCGATAGTGACTTTGGTGATACTATATCCTATACCCTTATGTCTCAAAGTGGTACTTGACACAATACACAGCTTTGCCATTACTACGTTCCTTCTTCGTTAGATCTCACTTATCATAGAGTTGATCTAAAAGGAATCCTCGTTCGTCTCCCCTTAACTTCAAATTGTTCTTATTCTGTGTCCTGTCGTCGTCTCTTCTTGAACGTTAATATTGTGAGCAACCTTTAAAACAAGACCAGTTTCTATTGCATAGCACGATAATATAAATACACAGACAAAGTTTTGACTTGACTCTCAAGGGATCAGACAACACATAGCATAATAGAACACAGAGTTAAGGGTAAGTCCATAGTAAATAAGTAGACATTTCCTATTGTGTCTTTGTACTCTATTGCGTTGTGCTTTTGTGCTGTTGTTCACCAGTTGAGACACACATTACTATACAGTACATAGAGACACATTGTTGTTGTTGTAGGTTTAAGATTGTATAAGTTGTATAAGCTGTAGCTTTTAAAGATACATTTACATCACTCGTTCGTTTATTCTATTACAGTACTACTAGAGGGTATATTGTAGAGGATATAAAATATCTAAGTGATATTTTACAGTCTTCAAGTTTTCAAGAAGATATTATAGATACATATGGTGTTTATGTGTGTGGGTACTATATGTAAGGTGTGTATATAAGAAAGATGATGACCTAACGAGCCTCCGCCAGTCGATCTGCCGAAACAAAGACAAAGGCACCCCTCGAACCCTGTTAAGAGGCAAAGTTTGTTTTGAAAACCCTTCTGTTCCACATAAACTATCGTGAAATAGATGCCAGCTTATATAAACACACACTACTCAAATCGACTTCCCCACACATGCTCGTCGTTTAACGTAGAGCATTCAGCTTCTCTCATTACTATTCCTATACGCATAGAAATTAAATTACATTAGCCTGTGTACACAATCCAGTTCATAATTCAATTCTTGAATACACAACCTCGGAATCATATGAAGGGAAATGAGACAATGTTTACTTTGGGTAAACTCATTTTACGTCTTTCAATACACATTTCAATAGCCAATATCAAATACCTGTGTGTAAACGAGCGTGCTTATGTTGTACTTTTGTAGCCTGTATGTAATATGTAGGTCGGTGCTGGATACACAGTATAGGTACTGTACTGCACGATCAAATAAAAATAACAAACAGTAGGGTGGGTTTAGATGAAATCCCACTAAACACACCGTGAACTATTCAATATTATTTTATAATGCATTCCTTTTGAGTTTGAGTATTGTACATTTATGTATTTCTTATAGATTGGTATGCACCCACGTTGTCTTTCACTTGATTTTCTTAGAATGCGAACTTTGCAAAGTCTACCGACATTCTGAATCGCAAATTCCTTGCTCGGAACAAAGATACGGGAAGTAGGTGATTGAGTGAGTTACTTATATCTCTTTTCAGGTACTTTCAGGTACTTACTACGTCGTCGCATTCTTTTCAATCTGATTTAAAAACCGGAGCGAAAGAGTAAAGTGGATTCTCTCAGACAGGCATTTATTTTTGTTATATTGGCCTTTTAGGCTTAATTAAGTACGTAATGCATCAACGTACGTGGTATTAAATGTCACCCGTAAAAAAGTTGTAATTTAATGACGCAATATGCTCCTGTGCTGAGGAAAGCAACCTTTTACTGAACTGAAACTAAAGCGTATGATTAAATTACAGCAGTAACTCATGCTTGCAATTTCAATTTTTTTAAGAAAAACATACCACCTTTACAAAAAATTCACCTAGATCTCATTAACGAATTTGTGAAGCGCAGTCTGCTCGTGTATACTTGTAGTAGCAGTCTATCTCAAAAGGCTCGGCGTTATTACTTACTGTGTGAATACCAGATTTTTCATTCTTTATCGTCGTAGATTGCTACTAAATGTAAACACAAGTTAAACCTCTTCTAATAGAATCCCAGTGCAAGTTTCTACAGGTTTCTTATCTCATACAATATTTAACATTTAAGTGCCCAACAACTGTCTGAACTCTGAACGTCTGACTACTTCTGTTAATCGATCTCGTTATACTTTATACATACTACTTAGTACTTTGTCTATACACATAAAATATTGCGTAAAACGAGCTGTGCATAATCACACAATGTTTCTTCAGAAATAATTTATTTATCAGCCCATCTATATTACAGTTTTTGCCGTGGAATCCACTACTGTGCACCGGGTGACTACCGTAACCAAATAAAAATAGATTTCTTCATAGAAATATTCCTTCTCCTATTGTTCCTACTACAATTAATGACTAAAAGTATATTATCACATATTTTTATTTGTGTTAATGCACAATAAATGGATTTTGTTCTGCATATATGAATCCCCTATGCAGACATACCTAGTACAAATATTACATGTACTGTACACACTATGTTATGCACTTATGTATCTGCACCATGCTTCAAATGCAACAATAGTTCTAGTAAGTAACTTGTTGGTTCAATGTGCACCTCATACATTTAGTTTTAACAACAGAGAGTCATTTATGTAATGGTCAATAGAAATTGCCCTTAGGAATGAAATGTTCTTTTGGGTCTCATCATGCAGTCAGCCGCTCTGTGAAATACTTGCACTGTAAGATGCTTGAGGCTCTGCTCCTACTGCTTACTTTTGCATCTTTTTATCGCCTGCATCTTCTAAAGAAGATTCAATTTCGTTTTCAGCTAGTAGTAGTACATACACATAGAAGTAGTACTTGTAATATAAAAGCTAAACGCATAAGTTTATTTCGTTTATAAGATATTTTACA